>JAMPIV010013293.1:1627-181075 GCA_024509875.1 Oreohelix idahoensis
ANNNATCNANANTNATGCATCAGACACAGATGCAGTTGTGATGGTTTTCAACGGTATGGCCTCTGGCCAACGCGTGCAAAGATCTACGCAAGTTAAAATATAACGAAATCCATTATTTGAAACAATTGATAACGGACCCACTATATCTACTGCTATCTTTTTGAAAGGTCTCTCAGGGGCACTCCGGGGGGTCGTAATCTGTAAGGGTGCCGTATGGAACCTGCCCTTACGTGCTATACCTTGGCATGTTGTACATGATTTGCAGTATAACTTTGTATCCTTATTAACCCCAGGCCAATAAAATTGTGAACGACGTAACACGAAACAATGTTTCTTTTGATCCCCATATGCCCTGCCATAGGGGAGTCATGACCTGTTTGTAGGACCAATGGTCTGTATTCTTTAGGTACTATCACTTGATGTATAATTGTTTTGCCATCATCATAATATCTAGTGAGTATTGATTTCTTTATCTTGAACCATTGTTTAGCCCCTCTTGTGTATTTAATAGTTTTTTTGTTCTGCTCGGCTAAACAATCCTTGTAAAGTTGGGTCACTCTTCTGTTTTTCTGCAAAAACAGAAGGTGAAACAGTGCCAACTTGAGACATAATTGTATCTATTATAGGAAAAGGTGGTGTAGCCATATCCGTAGCTAACTGTTGTGCTCTCGTTACAACAGCATTTGCCACCTGTGGGTGAGATTCAACCCACATTGCAATCTCCTCAGGAGTGCAATCTTTAACTCCTGGTATGTTTCCTATTATAATTTCAGTTATGGGTGCTCTCAAGCCGCAGGCATAGACAGTGCCTGTGTAAAACGGAGTATCAATATATACTCGTGCCACAGGGAAAGTTTCTATATTCCCACCAAATGTGACACACTTAACTGATTTGCCTGTAAAAGCAGAGGGCTCGATAAGCGAGTGCTTTATGCCTATGGTTGAAGACCCTGTGTCCCGTAAAACTCTCACTACCTTACCATCCAATATTCCGGGATGAAATGTAAGATAACCGACATTTACACATGCCGACATTGTTGGCATACAATGACCACAATCAAGTGTAATTGTAGATTTTAATCGTTTTTCGACTGACACTCATAACATGTATCATTCATTACCATACATGCGTTCGTATGATCATTATCATCATTAACTTTTTCCTTTTTAACACTGCAACTATTTGCATGTCTGTGTTTATTTTTGTCTCTCGACGGAGATCTGGCATTACCTTTGTTATTATTGACTGACTTTTTATTGCTATAATAAAAATCAGTAGAGTCATCCTTCCTGGCATCTCTACCATAAGATGATCTCTGCTTATAGTATCCTTTTTGATGTGAACCATCATAATCCCTGCCTCTGTGATACCCACGATCATGAGGTGAATATCCTCTATAACCTCGTCGATATGAATTCGAAGGAGAGCGATGACGACGGAAGTTATAAAAACCTCTGTCGGATTGATAATAATCTGAACGACAACGTCCATCAAAGCTCTTCGATCGAGGTCTGTGATCATGTTGCACCGCGCATACAGGCATAGGATCTCGAATAGTCGATCTATGAAGATCTTTATTCTGATGTGCGGTTTGATACTGTCTTCCGAGTTTTTCATACTCATCAATAGAATTAGGAAGTCTTTCCTGTAAAAATGCTTCTAATTCAGTGCTGCATGCGGATAAAACTTTATCTCGCAGCATGAGATCTATAACACCTTCATATGTTTTATTTTTGCCTGATAAATCAAGCCATCTGCTAAGGAAATGTTTTAATATGATGCAATGAATTCACAAAATCTGCATCCTTGCTTGGTTTATCAGCATGAAAGCGATCTCTGAATCCAGACTCAGTTAACTGGAAACGTCTTAGTAATACCTCTTTTACGACATCGAAATCGCTTCTGCTCTTCTCATCAAGACTCATGAAACATTTAAGTGAGTCACCAGTCAAAAAATCAAGTAAAAGACTGCTCCATCTTTCTTTGGGTATGTTCAGAGCTGTGACTTTCATGATGAATCTAGATAGGAAAGAGTCAACACAATCGCGAGTCTGGTCAAAATGTGGCATTTTTAACTTAGGATAAAAAATATTTGTAGCAGCCGCAGTCTTAGTCTGTTCAGACTGCACTTTAGCTAATTCTAAAGCTTTTTTCTTTTTCTGCATGAAGTTTTAATGTTTCCATTTCCATGGCATTTTTATGTGCTTGATCCAGTTGCATAAGTTCCATTCTCCTTAATTCCAATTTCTCCTTCTCTAGTTGTCTGTCTTTCTCTTGTTGAGCTAATTCTTTATCTCATTGTGCCATTCTTTCCTTTTCAAATTCTCTGTCTTTTTCTTGTTGAGTTAATTCTTTTTCTCGTTGAGTCATTTTATCTTTCTCTAATTCTCTGTCTTTTTCTTGTTGAGCCATAGTCAATCGTTCTAATTCCAATTTCATGGATATTTCTTTTTCCTTCAATTCCCTCTCTTGGGTTAATTCAAATCTCCTAAGCTCATCAGCTCGTTTAGTCATTTCGCGCTGTTCCATTCTTTCCAGACGCGATAAATATTCATCATATTTTGTATCTGCAAAACTTTGTAGTTCCGCCCCTGATTTTCCATAACTTTTTCCAATATCAATAAATTCCTGTAGTGTAGACATGATAATAGGTTTCTGAGTACCTTCAATAGTCTATAATATACACTAGGATTATAGAACTCGCTATAATATGTACATGAATATATTAATCAATAACAAACAAGTTCAAAGAACATGTGACAAAGACAGTGAAAACAATCAAATGAGTGACAATGAAATGATTTTTCAATTATACAACAACACTTTACACTTATAAAGTAAATAAAGGAGACTTATAAACAGTAATGAGTAAAAGAAAGAAAAGGATTTACATCACAAAAATATAACAAGACAAGTCGTCTAGACAAACGTGTAGACAAAGAAGTTTTAGATCACACACGACAACGATTGTCAACAGTACTGAAAGTAGGTTATGTAAATAAAGAGGACGTAATTCAATTGACGAAACTGCTAATCACACAAAATATGGTTATAATACTAACTGAAGAAACATTTATTCCCTGACTCAAAAGAAAAAATATAATCAGTCAGATCCTCAGTTAGTAAAATAAGCATGCAAATCTAATAGAAGTTAACATTCACTGAAGCTTTCCTGGGAAAATTCCAGTCAATATTAAACAATACGAATATAAGAATATACGAAAAACATGAATGGGGAAACACAGATGATAGTAAAAAAGTAAGTCAAGTGATGATGAACTGTAGATCAAAGATAATACAAGGACAATATGATAATGTTCAAGCGCTCTAGTAAAATCAAGAACTTATCTGTTTAGTTGTCCCTCTGAGAAATACATGAATGCATGTAATTCTAAAGCAAGTGTCTTCAACAGCTGTGGTCCATTGATGGTAGACCTTGACCTTCGCAGCAGGGTAACCGTTTGAAAGTCTTGCTTCGGTCTTCGAACGTAGTTTCTTCAAACGATCTGCGTCGCAGCTTCAGATGAATTTGATCAAGAGATACATTCTCCACTGGTTCAGGTTCTTGAGTGGAAGATTACCGTTTTATCTGCGTGAATCAGTCTCTTTGATGGAAGAAAAATTTCAGATTCTCAAGCAATGTTGTCTGCTAGAGTTGACGGCATCGATGTAGTGACGTCACTTTCTGTCCTGCGCATTTCAGTTGCCGGTTAGGCTTGAAAGAATGATTTTGCCTTCATAACGTTCATCATCAGTTTGACTTTATTCGATACTTGAAGGGGGGAATCCAGTATTCACGAAATCCAGACACTTTCTGACACCAGAATGTTACGGGCTTCTCGGGATCCCAGTATGTTCTGGGTGCTTCGATGACTTCTAGTATTTGAGGATGACCAAGTTATTATATTCGTATTCAGTTTATAGAGTCAAAGTCCCTCGGGTTCTTATCACTTTTGTAGGATTCCGTAATACTGTTCGTTGGTATCGATAATGTCTGCTTTAACCCTTGTGATTCATTATGTGCTGAATGTGTTTCATATTAAATTCGACCCTTGACTGACCTGTATGAGTCTCTTGTCTTATTAATTATATTGGCAGTGTGAGATGCAGCGTGTTAAGACATTAATCATCACTGGTCATGATCAGTTGAGGATGAATAGCATTTAACTCAACTCCGAATACGATAGTTGATAACACTGTGATTTTGACGACTCAAAATATTTAATTAGTTATTTCATACCATGAGCAGACACCAACTACATGTGAACAAAAGTCACATCACATTCATGTACGATCTGTAAGAGTTCTCATTATTTCATAAGCACATGTTCACAATCTCTATCTAGAGTCCTGGTTAGAGGTCAGTTCCTTTTTAAACGGCCAATGTCCTTTGGCATAAATTCAGAGGCTAACTAGACTTAACTATCCTGCTAGTCAGCAATACACTTATTATGCTAGGCTTACGTCTACTGCTAGTCGTTTAATATCCGTTACACTAGGCTTACGCTTGCCGCTAGCTGTACAATATCCATCTATACTAGTCTTACACTATTGCTAGTAACATAATGTTCCTTTGGCATACCACGCCAGGCTAATCTGCCATAATTATGCAAACTGCGTTATTCCTACTACGACTTACGTTTGGTTCAAGAAATACACTGCTCAAATGGCTTCCCAGCCACACAATTCAAAAGTGGACTACGCCACACACTTTCCAGTGGTTATACCACACAATATAAGTGGCAATGGCCACACTTCTAAAACACACTGCCGTTCGGGTCAAAACCCACAAGTCGAATGTCCTTACAAAGACACACGCGTCATGCATAGTGATATGCATACCTATCGTTACCATATTCAATTGCGATGTTCCATGGTGCAGTAATCCGAGTCGGTCAAAACTCAAATGCTTGCACACATGCAACAATCATCGACATCGGTCGATGAGATATATCTCTATTCGTTTGAGGTGTTCCATGATACAGCCATTCGGATCGTCGACAAATCCAAATGTCTGTAAGCATGAAACAATCATCGACATCAGTCGCGGAGATATAATCATTTGAGGAATGCGCCATGCTGCATACATGAAGCAATCCTCAACAGTGCATATAAATAATTTCATAAAGTTTTCCATACAGCTCTACAGTAATCAAGTTACTTCATGTAGACATAACTGCTGTAGGAAAGCCTGTCATCTTCGTCGATACAAAACACGACCCTAGCGATACGAAGCACAATGTTCCATCTAGGTCTAATCGACTCGAGATCATCAAAAATAGGGTCTGGCATAACTGGAGTCCGAATCACACATATGAGGAGGATCTCTGACAAATAGACTCTTGCAGAGACATAAACTTCTCCTAGAAAAACATCTATGAATCACTGTTAAACCTTAAACAGTGCCAGCCCTGGAAAAAGCACTCAGCCATCTTGGCGACATTATCGGAACTCTCCACAACCCAGAAGGACTACGAAAACCTGCGTTAGATTCCGGCAGAAAGAATATAGTCCGACCTGAACATATAAAGGTATACAATATACGATTGAATCTTCTTTCACTAGACAAGTAGTACACATGAATTCAGGCCATAAACATAACAAGCAAAATTAATCTATTTTCTGGCCCGAACAAATAAGAACGGACATGAATACAATATCCATGCGCCGAATCAATATCAAGAAAGATCACTCATATAATCAAAAGTGTAAATCAATCATGAATTATCTAGCTTTACCAGAGGAAGCATTTTCATACACAAATGAATGCAAGTATATATTTTCCATATTAAATAGCCATATCGTATTTTTGTAATATGTGCTTCAAAATATGCACGCAACAGATTACCACACCCCTCGGGGAAAAAAAATGGTACTTTTTTTTTTTGGAAATACATCTAGGAGCAACATACAATAGGCTCACAACGCACCAATAACAATGCGCAGATGATAAGCATTGAGAATATATTTCATGAACTTAGAGAAAGTATTTCTCTAAGTATAAATATTTCCAGAGAGGTGTCACCAACGCATACTACAAAACTGGCAATGCCACACTTTCTACATCAGTTTATACATAAATTTCATCTTAGATATCTTAACATCATGATCATCAAAGACGAAAAACATTGAAAGATCAGCGGTGAATAAACATCAATGAACCGCTAAGTAGTGTTACAATCAATATATGATATATTACATATGTGTACACATTTCAACATAGGAACAACTGTAGCAAAGTTAGGCATATAACTTAACAGTTATGAATTATGTGGGCATCTAGACAAAATATCTGCCATCACATTTTCTGACCCACGGATAGCTCGCACCGAAAAATGAAACGGCTGCAGAGCAATCGCATATCGCGTTGATCTCGCGCTCTTCAGATTTTTACTCTGAATAGCCGTAAGAGCTTTCTGGTCAGTTTCCACAATGAAATGCGCGCCAAGAAGAAATCTCTGAAGTTTAAGGATTGACCAAACCATAGCCAATAATTCACGGTCTAGGACCGAGTAATTCTTCTCTGCGGCATTTAATTTTCGAGAAATATACATCACAGGATGCAGAGTTCCAGAGTACTCTTGCATTAGTGCTGCTCCAATCCCTGTGGATGAAGCGTCACTACGAAGAATAAATGTCTTATCCTTAGAAGGCAATACTAGGATAGGTGAAGTAGAAAACATAGTTTTAACCTTATCCAAAGAGGATTGACATTCTTGAGTCCAATGGACTACATTAGGAGACCCTTTCTTTAGCAAGGAAGAAAGAGGTGGCATAATGGAGGACAGATTCGGGATGAATCGTCCATAAAATTGTATTAGACCTAAGAGACTTCGCACTTGCTTTTTAGTCTTAGGAATAGAAATGTTAAGTATCTTACTTGTATTATGGTCTTCTGTTTTTAGGAAACCATGACCAACACGGTGACCTAAGAAATATATTTCTCTAAAACCAATACACGCTTTCGATGGTTTCGCTGTCAGGTTATGCTCGCGTAAGATAGACAATAGTTCATTTATCCCATTATAGTGATCGTTCCAAGTATCACTGAAAAGACAGATGTCATCAAGATATGCAATGACATCTGAGCGATGAGATAGGATTCGACGCATCATGCGTACGAATGTTGCAGGGGCGTTCATAAGGCCGAAAGGCATGAAATTCCATTGGAATAGACCCCTAGGCGTCGAAAAAGCAGTAAACGGTTTGGCGTGTTCGGATAATGGAACTTGCCAATATCCCTTAGACAAATCAAGTTTAGTAAAGAAATGAGAATTCGATAGTCTGGTAAGTAGCTCTTCAAGTAAAGGCATAGGTTCAGCATCAAATTTAGTCACCTGGTTCAATTTGCGATAATCAACGCAAAGACGTATGTTATTGTCTTTTTTTCGTACAATAACCATCGGCGAAGAATATGCTGATGTGGATGGTTCAATAATTTTTAACTCTATCATCTCATCCAACTCTTTCTCTACCTGTGCTTGAAAATGTATCGGGATAGGATACGATCTGACTCTTATAGGATTATGGTCAGTAAGAATAATGTCGTGTACAATGACATTAGTTCGACCAGGAATGTCAGTAAGGACATCCTGAAATTGTTCTAACATAGCAGAAACTTGTTTCTGTTCTCCTGGAGATAATTCGGGAGAAATCGCAACATCTTTCCATGATTCATTAGAGTGAGGCGGAATCATTGGAAAAGGTAGATTTACATCCGAGAAACTCGTTTCCTCATCCTGTATTACTGACAGTGATGAGTAATGTCCATGTTGGACTGGAAAATCGTCCGAATCACACATATGAGGAGGATCTCTGACAAATAGACTCTTGCAGAGACATAAACTTCTCCTGGAAAAACATCTATGAATCACTGTTAAACCTTAAACAGTGCCAGCCCTGGAAAAAGCACTCAGCCATCTTGGCGACATTATCGGAACTCTCCACAACCCAGAAGGACTACGAAAACCTGCGCTAGATTCCGGCAGAAAGAATATAGTCCGACCTGAACATATAAAGGTATACAATATACCAAGCAAGCGTTATAGTAAGTAACATTGCTGAATTTAGCTTGACAAGTCCTCAACAACTCCTGTACTATTGAACACCCATTTGTCGTCTCTTTTTCCCTATCAGCCCCTTAGGTCTTCCAAACGCCCCCCGGGGAGGGGGGACCGGTACCACCTACTGTAGGAACCACTGAGCTATATGAACACTTCGTGTGGAGCAGGTCCGTCAGATTAACACCAAACCCATTCTAGAAATCCAATTACAGAATTGTATCCCTTCATTTGAGATATTCAAGACCGTATGACGCCGGCTGGTTGAAGTAATGATGATGGTGTCACTAGATTTTTTTTTTTTTTTTTTCTTTGTGGGGGGGGGGGGGGGTGTGGGGCTTCTAATTGTTCTGTTTTTATTTTTGTACTTTTTTTTTTTTTTTTTTTAATTCGTACCCGTTAAGCATGGATCTGTTGTCTTTTTTTTACCCCCTCTTCCATTTTTCGTTTGTCGTTGTTCCCTTTGCCCAGATCTTCTACTCTTTTTTTAATCTATCGTTTATAACATGGTAGCGTCATGCTACAGTCTGCCCAGCTGTAAATGGATACATGTCTCTGCTCTTGAATTAGGGAAGGCAGTAGACAGCGAAGAAGGGACCTGATCACCCCCACTAGTTTGGTGAAGTCTTTAACACTTCCCTCCCCTAAGGGACTACCTTTACTCCCCCCCCCCACTCCCCTCCCGTTTATACACTTTATAGTTTTATTCTTATTATTGTCATCGTTGTCTTTGCCAACTTATTTTTCTCTTCGTTCTCATTCTGTCTTCTTGTTCTTCTTATCTACGTCTTCTTCAACTGTTCTCTACCACTGTTATTGTGATTATTGCCTTTCTTTTATATTTGCTTCAAAATTATTTTAGGTATGTTACGTTCTCTGTGTGTGTATGTGGTGCCACAGTAAATGATTGAGTGAAACAGTTTATAAAGTAACGTTCAATAATCTAGACCAAGTAGAATTCAATTACTAACCCGAGTCCATTTGGCACACAGACATAACATTTATGAATTTCCACCTTGGGAACCCATAACCCATAACAACTTGACCCTAAATAATTAAGATGCTGTGATCCATTCAAACATTGGTTAATCCAACACTGCCCTATGTAAGTCTATGACATATTTCCATATTATTTATGGTAAATCCATTCTCGGCTATTACTGTACAATATATGATCACGTCGAATCTGATTCAACATTCACTGCCGTCTGCACTCCAAGGAGCATAGGCCTTCAACAAACATATGCCAAGTCTTCCTGTCACGTGCCATCTGCTCAAGATCTTTCAATGTGTTCATTATCCCTTTAATTTATATCTTCAGTTGTCTTCAACAAAATGAAGAGAAACAAAAAATAACAAACAAACATGCTAGGTCGACTGGCTCCACAACATCTCTCTCTTTCTTTGTATATTGGCAAAGGGATCTCCTTCCGATCACTCAGAGTTACCCAGGGTGGGTTCAGTGTTATTTGTTACGTTTACGTTCTCTTTAATGTAAATCACTTACTTACTTAGTCGTTTCTCTTCTACCGTGAGGTGTATAGTTTTGGAAGACAGAACGCCACACTATCCTTTCGGCTGTCTTCCTCCTGGCCTGGCTCCATTCTAGTCTTTGGTCCTTCAAAGATTGTCTAATGTTGTCCTCCCAGCGGACTCTGGGTCGTCTTGGAGGTCTGGATCCCTGGCTTTTAGTTTTCCATGCTTGTCGTGGTAGCCGATCTTCTCTCATTCTGCAGACATAGCCACACCATCTTAGTTGTGACTGTTTTTATGTAAATCAAGATTTTAAAACTTTTTTAAAAAATAATTCTCCCCCCCCCCCCTTTTTTTAAAAACACTTTTATTTAAATTGATATAAGCGTTGTTTGGTTGTTTCAACTTTTTGAGCCCTTGCTTCACTAGGTTTTGGCGACACATGGAGCTAAAACTTTGAACAGGATCCTCTTTTATTGTACGTTTTAGACTACCACAATCTCAAGGAAACTCTAGTGCCTTTTTTTTAAATTGAAGTTTTATCTCTTTTTGGCGAGGCGTGTCTCGTTCAACCTGCACACCAGGGCCGTCGATCTGATAAGGGCGCATGTCCAAGTATACAAGACCCCGTGGTCTGGTCCCGGGCCCACTGTGGTGAAAAATACAGTATACAACGTTAAAATATCTCCAATTATAAAGATAACGGGTAAGATAACATGTAGGGATAAAATTATACGTAAGATACGAGGATACATTCTCGCCTACGCCAGCGTTTTCTACCGCCATTCAAACTAACTAGTTGGAACATGCAGACTAAACGGTTTACCCTTTTAGACGGGAGGGAAACGGAGATAAAAGAAAAAGAAAAATATGACGATCGGAACACGTGTTTGAATCTAAAGGGCAAAAAGACGCAATTTGTAGTTTAAAGGAAAAATCACGCCACTAGTTGACACAATGTAAGGAATTGGTAGGAAAACGACCTTAGCTCTTGTTAGACACAGTCGTATCTTAGACGTTTTACCGTAATTAGTTGTTTTGTTTGAATACAGCGGCAAACGCCGTGGACGAAGGTTCATAAACAAATTTCAAAAACTAACCTTGAGAAAAGTAGGGTTTTCTTTAATAATAAAGTTATGAAAATAAAACCTAGCTAGTTTGATAGCCCATCTTGAGCAGAGAAATAATATACTTTTAATTATACAGACGGACAGATAACACGGAAGATATTGACGAAAGACCGTATTGTTCCAATCAGACTAGCGAACAGTTTTTGTGCATACTTTCACTAAAGTTACATTTTGGCGTCCTTGAGACTAAAAATGCAAAAATCAAACTGCAAATGAACTATGGGGCAAAGTCGGAGGATAGTAGCTAAAAATAACTTAGTGGGGCAGGTTTGTGTAGTTTTTTCATGTAGTTAGTCCAAAAAACAAGTGTATTTTTGTGAAAAGCCAAGTTGAGACAGACGGACCGATAGAAAAATACTACATACTAGACTGAGACTGGACTGAAATTGACTTTTGGTTTGAATATTTGAAAAAAGTTAGAGGGGAAGTCCGCTGATTGGATAAAACCATTCATATTATTGAGAAAGAGACGCACACTTGTGCCATTTGATATAAGACTGTCCATTAACACAGTTCTTGACTGCTAGAGGTGATTTCCAGGAATTAATAAATAAAAAGCAGTGGGACGCCCTAATCTAGCCAGCAGCTCAGCTGAGTTTTGCTAGTACTAAGTAACTGTGTTCTCAATTCTGAATTGTGGTAAGGAAAAAGCATTTATCTTGTTTATTTTAATATTTTGAGTGATTGATACTGCCATATCATGAAAAATGATTACGACAAGTGAGTGCTTGCTCTAGGTCCCAAGCCGCAGTCCAGGGCCTAGAGACAAACTAATAATATATGAAAACCTATCTAAGACTATGGAAGGCGGATCTATTATTGAGATCAGTGGGAACATATCACCCACCTTATTGAATGGAAGAGGAAACTATTGAACATATTTCGGATGCAATGCAGTCTTGGGAAACTGGTACTATTTGATAACAACTGGGTGAGATGTGTTAAGTTGGTCAGAGAGATCTGACCCAATCTGTGTAATGTTGTTTTGTGGTGTTGTGTGTAAGAGTGGCGCAGTAAATAGAGTGTTGACACATGGCACAAATTTTATTTCAGAGTTTCTGATCTGGCACTACGATTGTGCCAGATGTTTTTGTAGAAGTACAAAAGCGGGTGTCTGTGCAGCCTAACATTTTACTCCAGCTACTGAGAGGAGTGGGCCACAAGAATCCTGTACTACATCGTCACAGGCCAGATAAGTGCAAACCTGGCCTGCTGGAGATTCATACATTATTTCCACCATCAATAAAGAAATAAATCTTGTTATATAAACATTAACATCAGTCCATATGTCAAGGACAATAAACTTTGTAGCCATAGATTGGGCATGATGACGCCACCCCAACTAAACATCCAGTGCTAGTTTTCCCAAGACATTGTAGATATTATTAATATTAACCATGGTAATAATATACCTATGTACAAAAATTACATTTGATTGTGCAATATATATATGCATTTCATTGAAAATTACATATCATTTCATATGTTCTGACCAAAAGAAACAATTGGTTCAGGACTAATAAATTAAAAAAATTTTCAAACTTAAACTATAACAGCCAGAGTTAGTTCAGTGTATTATAGAGATTATTAGTATTATTAGACTTATTATTTACATGTGTGTGTCAGTGTATTTTATTACCTACACATTACATTTCAGTACCCTAGACTTTTAACGTAGCTAACATTCATTATAGTAGAATAGGTCTGTTTGAGGTCGTAAGTGGTAGCAGAAAGGCCTTCTGTAATTCACATAAACTTTTATCTCAGGAGCCTTCACAGCTGACCTCATCCAGTACACTAGGTAACATAACAACCATACAATAACATCAAAAACCACTACACCCACCATACAAAAACTGACGCCAAAAACAATCATATTATTTTTTACAAGATTACAGTTGTGGAAGGATCACAGAACTTGGTGACGTTGTACACAAAATTGTGAACAGGATCACAGATCTTGGTGACGTACACAAAAGCGTGAAGAGGTGTCGCCGGACTGTCACGGCATCAATTAATGTCATGTTACCGTGGGGTGTACATGTGTTTTTATTTTTATGATGTTAAGTTCCAAGTTAGATCTTTGAATGGCTTGAAGTCCGCCAGAGATGGTATTTTCTTGGTCTGTGTTATGAGGTACCAGTCTGTTCCCTTCCTCTTTAGATGTTATATTTTGGAGAGAATAGTGGTGTACTATGACATAAAACATGTACTCTAAATTTGTCCAACGTGTAAAGAAATCTCCAACAGCCTAGTCAAGTAACATAAACTTTATTCTGTACAGCAATTGGCATGTAATAAATCCAACAGCAATGGTTTCTAATTTAACAAGCTTTCGGCTCTATGCATTCAAAATGTTCAGGGTGTACCATATATTTCCCATCTTTTATCTCAATCCATTCTGGAGTATAATATGCAGCTGCATCATCAATATCTTTTAAGTTCCTATTGATGATTGTCTCTGGGTTACATATCTCCTTTATAATTATCTTTGCCACTTCTATTTTCTTTCTATAATCCTTAATATCTTGGGCTTCCTTCATTACAACTATTTCAGTTTGTTATAAGAGTTAATGCGACATTAAAAATCAGACGAGCTGGGCTGAAATAAAAAATATCGAGACAAAATCTGTAACTACTTACATAAAAAAATAACAAGCCGACAAAGGCTTGAACAGATGTTCATATATAACAAATTTTGTCTTCTCCTGCATCTGCAGGTATATTTGAAGACATATCGAATCCTCACTAAACGCATCTGCAGGTATATTTGAAGACATATCGAATCCTCACTAAACGCGTCTGCATACTGGCCTTGACTTCTTCCAAATCTGCTCGAGGTTTTCCGGCAGCTGACCTCGTAGTGCGTGCTTCTATTGGTTGACGATTATTTTATTCAATTAATTATTGGTTATTCCTTCTCGTTGTCTTACTAAGGTTGGGGCTGTTCCTATCTACGTCACTACTCACCATGACGACTGCCGCCTAAATTAGCGTTCTTTGTGTCAAAAAAATTGCCCTAGTCGATTACTACCACTCCCTACCCTGCACTTATAGTCTCGGGTTATTTTTTTTTTTGGTATTAGTTAACATTGGTATTAGAGAGAAGACAGCTGATAGAATGGTCTGGCGCTCTCTCTTCCAAACCTCTACACCTCACGGTAGAAGGGGAACGACTAAGTAAGTAAGTAAGGTATTAGTTAACCAATCTTGCTTGCTTATTTATCATAATAGCGAATGGTATTTTTATTTTTTATTATAACTAGACTCTAGCACGAATAAATGCTATGGTGGTGGTCATACGGCCACACAGGGTCACATAATTTGATGTCGTTGTACACAATAATTCTGAAAATTGGTATAGCTTTGTTGCGGTTCGTATCGTCGGAAGCAACAATCCAATGAACTATGTTCTTAGTAGATTTGGTAACCGTAATAAAATGCATCCCTAAAACTTTTATTACTTGTTTTAATAATTTTTAAAAAAATTGTTTTTACATTCTTGCTGTAAGATTTTTTTTCCGGCCGGACTCACTTGTTGTGTATTTTATATATGTACTTCTCTTGTTTTCTTCAGCGATCCAACAAAGTCAAGTTCATGGTTCATGACGTTTTTCGCCAGATTTTTCTTTCTTTGTTTTTGGCACTTCTGGTTCTATTTTTACTACTGTTCTTTTGTTCTCTGTCAGTAATTTAGTCCAGCCATACTTTCATCTATCATATTTTTCTCCCCTTCTCAATCTTGCCAGATCTCTCATCAGTTCCTCCCCTTCCTGCACACACACACTCACTTGTCATCCTCTGTCACTCTCTGGCCTACACGAACACACTTACAAACACACACAAACTGGGAAATGTGGCTATGAAAACATTCTGGTAAATTGAGGACAACTAGTCTAGTCTCCCTAATCTATCAATTCTCTCACTCACCTCCACAGTTAAATGAATTTCCTCCCTCCTCGATGGCGTGCTCGGAAATTAAGGCCAAGTTCTTCCGTAGAGCCAGTGGACGTGACAAAATCCAGTGTGTTGCCAGTGTGATAGAGACAGTAAGAGAGAGAGAGAGAGAGAGAGAGAGAGAGAGAGAGAGAGAGAGAGAGAGAGAGAGAGAGAGAGAGAGAGAGAGAGAGAGGAAGGACAAGAAATAGAGAGAGAGAGAGAGAGAGAGAGAGAGAGAATCAGAGAAAGAGACAGAAGTTTGGAATGAAAGAAAGACAGATTGAGGGGGAGGGAAAGAACAAGAGAGAGAAGTAGTAGGGAAAGAACGATATATGGAGAGAAAGAGAGGTACAGATCGAGGGATAGAAAGAGAGATATATAAGAGATAGAAAGAGAGAAGCAGACACAGAAATAGAGAATGAGAGAGAGAAAGCACCAAGAAATGAATGAACGAACATCTTTATTTATACAGGGTAAAGGAAAAATAACACATTTTTGCCTTTCTACGATACTGCCCAGAATAACAAACAAATTAATATCATTTAAATCACGTGTACAACATCAATACATGTTTCACCAAGAGCTGACGCTCAACGACAGAAGATCCAAGTCAAGTCATCAATATATGTTAACAGTGCACGAACTATTTTAACTTTGCTTTGAACGAATTAAAATAAACATACAGGGTGATATGATAATACATTTAGAATATACTAGGCCTCATGTAGTTATTGGAGGGTCTCTGAGGAGACAAAGAAATATTATGGTTACTGCTGCTCCAAGCTTGTCGTAAGTGACAATTAATATAACTATGTGTATCGAGCTAGCAACCTTATAATGTAAAAGAAATTGCTAAAGCTGCCACTGTTGCATGAGCATATGAAGGCTTTGTTGTAAGCTCCCTACAAGGGGACCAGGTGTAGTGGTGTCACCATGATCTTAACGAGAGACAAGGTAAAAGAAGAAGCTGCGAAGGGATATCAGCAAGGTCTTCTGATGCTGGTTGGGCAAGGCATGATGGGATATCCTCAGGCACTTAGGGAGATGATCAAGTTGGCAATGATTTAACAAGGGAGCACAAATGTCTTCAGAAATGATGAGAATTTATACATGCAGGCAGGGCTGGATTTGGGCATAAATTAAACAAGCTACAGATTAGGGTCTAACAGTCTAAAGATCTAATCTAGATTTTGTAGATGACTTGGCTCTTCTGTCCCATAATCGTAATCAGATGCAATACAAAATGAAAATACTCGATGAGAGGTCACAACAAGTGGGTCTGATAATACACCGGGAAAAGACAAATATAATGAGAACAAATGCAATAAATTATAACAAGGTTGAACTTGAAGAAACGCCACTAAAAGATGTAGAATCGTATACATATATTGGCAGCAATATAGACAAAGTTTGAGGGACTGATAGTGATATCAAAATAAGAATACAAAAAGCAAGAGGAGCTTTCATTGCATTGGTAAACATTTGGAGATCAGGATAAATCAAGTCCTACACCAAAATAAGAATCTTCAATTCACGTGTCAAGTCAGTCCTATTGTATGGTTCTTAAACATGGAGAACAACAAAAACAACAACCATTAAGCTGCAGGCATTCATAAATGGGTGCTTGCGTAGAATAGAAGGACAGAAATGGTATGACAAAGTCACAAATGTGGAACTGATGACAAGAATCAGACAAGTGCCTGTGGAACAAGAGATGAGAAGAAGACGCTGGCGATGGATAGGTCACACATTGAGGAAACCTGTTGATAGCATTACAAGGCAGTTCTTGTTCTGGAATCCCCAGGGGAAGAGAGGCTGAGGTAAACCAAAAAACACATGAAGAAGAGAACTGGATACAGAAGTGAAAAGAACTTGAGTTGATGGCACGTGACAGGAGGAATTGGCATGTGTCTGTTGAAGGTCAATGATCCCTGCAGAGCTAAAGGATATTGATTGAATCTAAAGGGGCCTCTCTAACAATGGTGTAGCGAGGTGGGGAGGGGGGTGTCTTAGCGGCACACACAAATTATAGAAATATAGAAAAAAAATGTTGTACACTGACTGATTTATTATGTTTTACCAGTGTTTATCATGCTACAGTTTACAAATTAAACTGTCATTTTCTAGCAATTGTCACGAAATTGGACCGTTCAATTTTTCTTTCATTTTCCTCTCCCCCCCCCTCCCCCCCCCCTTCCTTTTGTTCTATTATTTCTCATTTTCGCTGCACAGAACTCCGTACTAGAGTCATTGTTTCCATTTGTCAGACTTCACTTCTTATGTCCATACAAGCATATCGCCCATCCCTGAGAGATTAATTGAATCACTAAACGTGTTATACCACACTGACTCCAGGTAGATGCGAGCATGAAGTGTTTGCTTAAGATTGCATGATTATTTCCGACTCGACTGTTTGGGACAAGTGATTATAGATAAACGCAATCTTGGAAGACATTTGGAAAAGTGAGCAGGAAGTGTGATATAAGTCAACGACAACATTTTACGGATATCAAAACTCCATATACAGACGATAACTGTTTGAATTTTTCAAACGCATTGAGTCATGGAAATTGTTACATGAGGAAAAGTTATCATAACATGTACTTTGAATGGATTGGGTGGCTTTTGAGGCGAAAATAAACAATCGCGCTGATTGGGAGTTTTGTCGAAAACACAAGGTGAAAATGTGGGTCGGGAACCTACGATATAACGTAGAAAAATCTTGACATACAGCACTGCATTCCAGAAATCGCCAACGTAGACAGCTCGGACCTTGCCACAGAAAAGAATAGAGTTGGATTCTGAATTTATAGGACCGGACACACAAAAACGTAATAAGAGCTTCTCTGTACATCAGTAGAAAACTCGCCAATATTAATACGGAACCCAGAATTCTATAGGGCCACTCACAAGTCAAGGAGGTATTCTGAAATAGAAATAATACCCCAGACGTGTATTCGAGGCATCTGTGTTAAGTTGCCAAGATTATTCTAATAAGCAAGAAGTCTAAGATTTCTCAATTGAGGTGAGTGTAACATATGTTTCATTCTTTGAATTTGACATGTTCATACTTGCTAGTGATGTTAAAGATTCATACTAGGCTGGCAACCTCAGCATGTGAAAAGGATACATTCATGAACCACCACAGGCAAGCGCTGGTGATTGCTTCATGCTAGTTTTCACGGAAGAACCAAAAGCAGAGGTAACCCTAGACTCCGAAATGGAGCAAGGAGTGAGTGATGATTATGTCAACTTGTTAATAGTTGTATATTATCATTTGAATGTATGTAAATTTAATATGTTCCTTCAGGCACAAGCTACTGCCGCTGTCTAGTCAAAACATTTTCCTTAAATTAACTGACATCCTGATGAGTTTTCATCACATGCACTGTGTGATATGATATACGCTCAGGGAGAGTAATAAACCCGAGAAAACAATGGGCCGACTGACAGCGGGACATTGCGCCTGATTAATATCAGGCAAACCGATATTTTTCAGCGGAATTTGTTCTTTTATTCCCTCTAAACGTTTGTGGTACTAGTACGAGGCGACCAGACTGTTTGCGGTACGATCCGGAGACACCATTTGCTGTACTACTAGACTGGGGTTTGAAGCTTGAGATCGACACCTAAAGATTCTTGCTCTGACCAGGCGCGGTTACTTCCTGATTGATCTAGAAACGTGCCCCTCACCACAGAGACGAATCTACGGAAAAGCAGCATCGGCACTTCAGCATTTTGGCAAGTCCCAATTTTAATTGGCCAAAAACAACCGAACTTTATTTTGCTAAATACATCAAGCCTAAAGACTTTTCGGTGAAGAAACCTAATTATTTTTCATAATCACCAGTTACATTTATTTATAAGTGTTAAAGTAATAGATCATTAAATTAGTATAAAGTTGAATTAATTATTACAGAGCGAAAGGCACACGTGTGAATCCGGAATTTTATATATATATATATATATATATATATATATATATATATATATATATATATATATATATATATATATATATATATATATATATATATATATATATATATATATATAGTTATATCTACATCTGAAGAGCTAATAAGAACCATAATAATAATAAGAGGAATTTCGCTGAATTAAATCAGCTGGGGGCTTGAACGAGCTAAATCATACAATATACATCTTCACAAAAGGCGGCGGGTCAGATTAAAAAGTAAACGTGCTCAGACTAATTCAGCATTGTTCTTAACTTCTGAAATATCTTGTGAAACCTCTCTCGATGTAGAAGCATCATTATCCTTCTATCTACACCTGTGCGACAGTAGACATCTTTGAAGATCCGCATTAGATACTCTAGGTTTTGGCCACTGTTGGACCACTACTGCAGAGAAAAGGGAGGGCAACCCGTGACAGAAATTACAAATTTAAAGAGTATTTTACTCCTATTAATTAAATACATTCAGTCACTTGACTCTCTGGGAACAAATTTGAAGTATTTTTTTTTTGTTATAATAAATGTCTTGAAACCGAATTAAAGCTCTAATGAAGCAACCCTTCCCTGCCCACCTCGCATAGATGTCTTTTGCATCTTGGCGGCATTCTTGCCCAAGTTCAGTTGTTACACGGCCTTACATTTTCTGTTACCAATTGCCAAATATGGCCTCCACAGCTTCCTATAGCTAAGGGTCTCATCGTGTCTTCATCCCGCCATTGGTGCAGGTAAAGCATTCCAGGACAAACCACCAGCACGAGCTGAATGAACTAAGGAGGAGGTCAGTTCGTGGTTTGGCAAGATCCAGGAGAATGCTCCACAAATAGAGAGAGAGAGAGAGAGAGAGAGAGAGAGAGAGAGAGAGAGAGAGAGAGCGAGAGCGAGAGTGGGGTGGTGGTAGGGACACAGAGAGAGATTATGAAGTGCGGGGCAATATATTTCAACATCTTCACACGGGGCTAGACTATAAACACAACTTAAAATGTAAGTTTTTTATAAGTAACCCGCCAAAACATTACGCGCGCCGGGGAGAGGGGTAGAGATAATTATGGTGTGATCTTTCTGCTACATGTTCTGATGACGGATTGCATTGTCTTGTGGTCAGTGGCGTACCAAGGGGGTGCGAGGGGGGCGTCCGCCCCGGTTGAAAGCCAGGAGGGAGTGCCATCGAATGCTTTTATGATAGTACTTACTGTTAAAAATATACGTAAAGCATGTTTCTTTATGAGACGAAATCAGTTGTGTCCATTTACATCATTTTCGTTTTCTCCTGCATTATTAACTTATTTTTTCATTTTCCTCACCCATCGTCCTATTATTTGGCATATTTTATGAACCTACATTTTTGCCTAGTCACTCCCAGACTTGTTTACGTTTCACCATGCGAATCGTAGTATTACAAGGCTAATTAGACCGGCTGGCAGATTATAATTTTGTTGCCCAGTGTCGTTTAATGCAGACGGTCAGAGGAAATCATTGTTGACACAAGGTGGTCTCGCACGATCGACGGAAAGAAAGCCAGATTGTCTGTCTAAGAAATCCATCTGAGAGATGCACGAAAACACAGGCGATAATAAGCTAATCGCTTCCGATGGCAGTCTCTGTCAGAGGAGACAATATTAGCGGAAGGTAGCAATCAGGAAATGAGTTCACATATGTGTTTGTAAGTTTGTACAAATGCAACCGGAAGTATTGCGGCCTTATTTTGAAAAGATAGGTCATGAGTTAAATTTCAAAAGATAATTTTAAACACGCGGGGGAGAATTAGATTAATACTCAACCACACACAGTTACAAGCTTACCATTGGCTCCATTTGAGAGCAGAACATAAACATTAGCTCTCATTGGCAAGTTTGTCGAAAATACCATTTGTGACTTGGAGCGGAAAAAAGCGATATAAACTAGCAAAGTCTGAGACACAAATCAGACTGCATTCTCAACAACGTCAAGTAATAACTCCGCGGAGCCACAGAAAAGGATCGGACAAAGAATTCCAAATTTAAGAGGGACTAGATCGAAGTATTTTGGCGTATTTATTATTTAAAAGAGAACCAGCAATTTTAAATACAAAGACTGGAGACTTAAGGAATCATAAGCATAGGTCATAAGAGGAATACTAAAAATATCCAGACCAAGTGTTCGAAGCATCGAATCAGCGTTGATGTGTCCATTCTACTGTGCCAGAAGATTATAGACCCTATTTGGGATAAGTTGTGAACATATATTTTACAAAGTGAATGTGATATGTTACTTGCCTAATGGTTATACCTCTACATATGAAAATAGAATATTCATAAACCACTACAGCAAGCGCTGGTGATTGCTTCTTGGTAGTCGCACAGAAAACCGACAGCAGAAGTAACCCCAGACTCCGAATGGAGCAGTAAGTAAGTGAGTAATGATTACATCACATATGCATAGTGTGCATAGTATCATTTTGTGAGAAATATATAACTTGATAATGTTAACTCAGACACAAGCCATTGCACTCTCGCTGTCCAGACACATTTTCCCCACTAAAGTAACCAGAAGAATAACGGTGATTTCTAATCATATTCCCTGAGTTATACTGTGTATACTCAGGGAGAATAATTATCCAGAGAGGCTAAGATTAGCGGGTGGACAGCGAGAAAAGGCGCCTGTTTAATCGTCCGACCATAATGTACTTAGCAGAAGCATTTGTTCTTTTATTGTTTATATAAAGTTCGTGGCACGAGACTACATTACTGTTCGTGGTACGAAGCTACAGATTACAAGAGACAAGTTTGAAGTAAGAATCTTCGCCACTATCTTGTGATTCAAGATCTGGGTTCGACAGTATCTACAATGGACGAGTTTATGACCGTATTGCCTCCCATGTTTTGCAGTAGTGGTCCAACAGTGGCCAAAACTCAAGAGTATCTAATATGGGCCTTCAAAGGTGTCTACCTTCGCACAAGATTACTCTTGGCAGAGATGTAAATAGAAGGGTAATGACACTTCTATCACAAGTAGAGTTTTCCAGATATTCAGAAAAGCGAAAACAATGCTGCTTTGGCTGAGCAAGTTAATTCTAGAATCTGCCGACAACCTTTGTGAAGAATTAAGCAATGATTAATTTTAGCTCGTTAAGCTTCCACCCCTGATTTACTCAGTGGAATTCTTATTATTTTGGTATAGCTCTGTTTAGAGTGTGTGTAGTAAATTGACTGAAACAAACATGCAGTACATTTAAAAGGGTTAAATCGAAGGTAAATTTGTAAAATTACAAATAACAAAATTTAATTATCACTTCAGTTTTAACAGGTTGAAAATAATTTGAATAGTTATGGATCAAGAAAAAGTTATCATCACGGTCGTGATGGGATTTACATTTTTACAGGAAGTTGAAGTGGCAGCGTATATATTGAACTAAGCTGCCAATGACAGTTGTGCTCCTTCTCATGAGTTGGTTCGTTTTACACCGCTCACGCTCGTCGTTGGTCAAGGTTGTTGGATGTAGCTCGTTTCCCAGAAATGTCAGGGTGTGTCTACGAAAGTTGATCCCTAGTCTTAAAGCGTAGGCCACTTATCCCTTCTTGTTCCAGAGATAGTGCTTTCTGCTGGTACCACCAATAACTATGATAAAGAATAGAAACGAAACGCTTTCCCGAGAATTCCGTTTTCCGAAACATAGTTATGTGCCTCCCACTCTCCCTATTTCCCCCCCCCCCCCCCCCCCCCCCCCCCCCCCCCCCCTTTCTATTCCACCATCCCATTAAACTCAGAATTTACCCTCGATGAGAATTAAATTTAATCCCTCGGGATAGAACTTTCTTTACATTTAAATTGAAAAGCTTTTATAGTTACTTTACATTTAAATGAAAAGGTTAATAGTACAGATAGAATATGTTTACATTTACATTTCCACTGACTGAAAAGTGTAATAGACCGGAAGGGAGGCATCAAAGAAGAGTTGGCAACTCTAAAAGCAGCAGCTGGGAGACTTTTTCAGGCCATAAATCGAGGATTCTTCAGCAAGAGAGAAGATGGTAAGAAGACAAAGATGGCAGTATACCGCTCCACTTATGTCCCAGTCTTGACGTATGGATGTGAGTCATTGGCAATGACTACAACCCACAAAAGCCATATCCAGACCTCAGAAATGAGGTATTTGAGGAAGGCGGTTGAAGTAACAAGAAGAGGTATGGTCCGCAACCAGACGATACGTCAAGGCCTAAAATCCCACGCCCTACAGACCCAAGTAGAACAGTCCCAACTAAGATGGTTTGGCCATGTCTGCAGAATGGGAGAAGATCGGCTACCACGACAAGCATGGGAAAATAGGAGGCAGGGATCCAGACCTCCAGGACGACCCAGAGTCCGCTGGAAGGACAACATTAGACAATCTCTGAAGGACCGAGGACTAGAATGGAACCAGGCCAGGAGGAAGACCGCCGATAGGATAGTCTGGCGCTCTCTCTTCCAAACCTCTACACCTCACGGTAGAAGGGGAATGACTAAGTAAGTAAGAAAAGTGTTCACAATATAAATTGAATATGTTTTCATTTAAGTTTACACTGATTTGAAAAGTTTGAAACTTCCATTAATATTAAAGTGAATATGTTAACATCGACATTTACACTGGTTTGAAACTGTAAGTATTATACTTAGAATGTACATAATTTTTTTCTTCTTTCCCTCCCTGCTCCATATGAAACCTGGAATTACGTTTTGCTTTCAGTTCCCTTTAAGATACTAGCAATAAAGCAATCACACGCCCGTGCAGTGGTGGTTCATGAAATCATTATTCTATGCGCTGAAGCTACCAGCCTCAAATTACTGGGACATCCACTAGCGATTTTCACGTATTAATATTCACATGGTAATAAATACATATTAGTTCACATGTTAGTAATGAAAATATATAATGTAAAATGACAACTTACGCTAATCCTGGCTCACATACTTTTTTGCTCAGATGAATGCAGTTAAGGCACTAGCCGATGCCTTTTTACACGTGTACTTGGGGTCGTTAATTTTAACTTTAATTCCCTCTCTGACTTCGAGTGTGTTCAGATTCTTCAGATATTCCGGGTTTCATTATTTAAAACGATAGAGATTTCCTGGGCTGTTTTTGTAAGTCCGTCAATATTCTCCAACAAAAGGTGGCCGGTCTGATAAAATGGAATTCTGAATTCTAACTTGTTTTGGCAAGCGTGAATCTCGCAGTGAAACGTGTCAGGTTATATTCACTGTCCTGCCCCCGCATCTGTTTGAGACGAAGCTAAAAAAACGCCAATCGTTTCAAATATGCTGGTTGGGAAGGAAGCGGCGATTTCAAAATATTCTTGACATGGAAAAATTTTGAACATAATGCAGAGGTCAAGTCTTTCGTATACGGTATGAAAATATCCTATGCCCTGGCAGGCGAACTCACCAACACATCTATAAACGCATGCGACAAATGTGTTCCAGATGTCACAATTGTATTACTTTATCAGAAAGTAATCTATTCGCAGACGGGTAATCTCGTTATCTGTCCAGCGCTCTGGCCTTTATCAGCGATTCAAGCAAACACACAAGAGATTGTAGGGCTAATCTGTAGCGGCCAAGCTTTGGTACACAGGAATTACCAACTTGCCTGACGTTAAATATTACCTCCCCCGCTCCTTGCAAATGTGATGTGTTAATCGTCAAAAAGGAGTGTCAAATGTTTGAAGAAACAAACTCTCTACTACATAGCAAACAGAAAGAAAAGGTGCGACTATGGAAAATCACGCAAATAAAATCAGTACAAACATGTAACTGATCACTGCCATAGTGAAAGAGAGATCGGAAAGAGGTCACCCCAAAAGTCCATCTCGTGACAAAGTTGTAAATACACCTACCTTGACATTAGGATTGAAGTTCATCAAGACACCTCTAGAGCAGAGCCCTCATCACAAAAGACTTGACAGCCAACTATTGCAGTACTCAGCAAATTAAGTTTTTTGTACAGGCGAAAGCAACGGACAATTATTATCAGAACCCAAACACATCTCAGAGACGAAAGTTTTTTAAACCACCTAAAGTCACCTTCATAAATGTTTATTTTTATGTGTTGACGACTAATTGATTATTACATTTGTCATGTGTTACTTTACAAATGCATAGTTGATTCAGATATTATAGATAAGAGAGCGAATGTACGATCTAAAAATCTTTAATACATATACTTATAGTTACATCCGTAGAGCCAAATAAATAATAAGAGGAATTTCGCTGAATTAAATAAGCTGGGGGCATGAACGAGCTAACATTATGTATTGCATAATGTGATGATATCCGATATTTCACCGATCAAAATATAGCATCTAGTAGTTTGTAGGTATAAAATAACATAGGTATTACCACACCACCAAAAGACTAGTTTTATTTCTTGGTTCCTAAAGGGTTAACGCGTAAAACGCCGATAGTTGAAAATGCCAATGTGACGTTACAGACTTGCAAGCCTTACCCAAAATGCATGCGTGAAAGTTAGTGTAGTTGGAAATCGTGTATTTCTTGGAAAAGACAAGGGAGAGAACGGGGGAAATGCATAGACCCTGTTTGAATTTCTAAACTGAAACTAAATGGCCTAAACGAGCGATAGGAAAAATAAAGACTAGAAATGAAGATTAAAATGCTACTAATTAGTTGTTAAATATATAATATGCGTTAGTCTAAATATTTTAGCCTACTGTATAAGAAAAATATGTTATTTGAATAAATATACAGGAAAGACGAAAAGGGTAAAAAATAATAGCTAGAAGTGTGAAACCTGATGCATTAGATGACAAAACGGTAGAATAAGTAAATATTTTCATTCTGGATTAACATGACTTAGATAATACTAGCGATATGGTAGAATGAAGACATATAAAGACGTGCCTGGGATTTCTTTACTGAAGCTAGCCATATTGAGGCCATAGAAAGGGGTGTCTCCTGATTTGAAAATTGTAGGTTAACTTTTGAAAATAGACGCGTAGGAACGGAAGTCACCTGATTGGTTGCTGAGCATAACTAAGAAAGTGAAATAAATACTCAGAAAGACGAGCGTTCCTTGCCACTTTCAATTTAAACTTTCACATGTAAAGTTAATAACGTTTACAGACAAGTGTGATCAGATGCCTTCGCTGTTCTGTTATTCAGCAGGAGATCTTGTGTGACCATTTATGGCCTGTAATTAACTTACATAGTGAAAAAATTCGATATTTCGGTAAGACCAACATTTATATAATTATTATTGTATTTGAAAATGTGTTTGCCATATTGATTATGAATGAATATTTGAAGGGGAGAGTCCCAGTCGTACAAGTGCCATTTCAACATGTTACGTACACTCATTAAATGGGGTTAGATAATCTTATAGCTTCATGTAAAAGCCCTACAGCTTTGCTTGTACTTTGGGAGATAAAAGAACATATAAATTTATATAAAGAGTAAAGTTAACATCAAACTTTGTGTTGTTTCACCGAGTTGCTAAGAAAGATATTATCATTGTGGGGAAAGAACTTAATAAAATCCTTGCAGTTTTACTTAAAAGTTGGGATAAAGAGAGATTAATAAGGGAAAAGACTTTAATGAATAATGTTTAAGTATAGCCAGCAAATCACTGGCCATCTTTATGTAATCCATGTTATTACCTGAATGTATTTATGAAATTATAATATTGTATTAGGACTAGGAAGAAAAAAACAAAACAAAACATATGTTTGAGATATTTAATGATAATAGAGCACACTACTAGAGGGGGAAAATAATTATTTATGTATTATGTTCTGATTTTTGATTGGTTGATATCTGTAAAACTGTTACAAATGGAGATAGGTCAGAATATTATTTTGAGGGGAAATTAATCCTCTACTTCCAGAGTTTCTGGGTGTGAAACTGAAGTGAGCCAGTCACGTTGTTGTTCATCCCTGGTACCTGTTCGAGGCCATATGATTTGAGGGCCCTACCTTATCTTGAATCCTGAAAGCTGAGCAGTGCTGTGAGGAGGAAGACTTATAACCAGGACATCGCAGAATTTTCGACACCTATCTTAAGATAAGCCCTGTGTTTTGGGGCCTTGTGAATTCACTGAACTATTCTCCACAATTTGATATTTCAACCAGATTAAATAAAATGATGACAGTAGTGATTCCCCAAAATATGTGCTTTAGTTTGGACTAGAGTATTACAACAAGAACACTTCCTAGTCAGAAATAAAAGGACTTTAGTAGTGAAACTAGATTGTGTGTAACTGTATATAAATGTTTAATCTTAATGTTTTTTATGAATCAACTCAATTATACTTAATACATTTGAAAACAATTGTTCAGACCAAAATTCAATAGGGGGTTGTTTACTTAATTGTTTATTGACCTTAAAGTGTGGTTGTTGTTATTTTCTGCACATGCATTGCATATACCCTAGACACGTAGCTACACAACATCCATACATTATAACATATAAATTGGGGATAACATACATAGCGGGTGGTAGTCATTGGTGGAAGCAAGACAGATTTCCTGACATATAGTTAGTTAAAAGGTAAACTTCCTCAGGAGCTAGCATAGCTGACTTCACATCTGCTACACAAATATATATATATAAGTAATATCGACCCACCACATATAGTGGGATTGGCTCGTCCCGGGATTTCCAAAGTTTTATAATAAGTAAATAAGTGGAGGTTTTGGTGAATTGACATTGCTCTGTGTTGTCCTGTTAATTAGATATTAATTAGATATTTTGGTTTATTTAAATCACATTGGATAGAATATTAAGATGGCAGAATTGGCCAAGTACAGATCTTCTGCTGTGCAGACTGCGAAGGAAATGGGTATGGAGGGACAGATTTTAATTGATTATGTTACAGCAGAGGTTGATAAATATATAGCCAGAGAAAGGGAAGATGCTAGGGAGGCTAAGAAATTAGAGGCTGATAGATTGGCGGAGGAGAAACGAATTATGTTAGAAGATGCTAGAGAACTTAAGAAATTAGAGGCTGATCGGGAGGCTGAGATTAAGAGGCTGCAGTTGGAGGAAAAGAAACTTGAGGCTGAGAAGGAGGAAAAACGTCTACAGAGGGAGGCGGAACGAGAGAAAGAAGAAAAGAGGTTGGAGGCAGAAAGGGAAGACAAAAGACTGGCTGCTGAAAGGGAAGCAGAAGATAAAAGGTTACAGCGGGAGCATGAGTTACGACTAAGAGAGTTAGAGTTACAAGGCCATGCTCCTGAAAATGGAACTAGCCCATCCACTTCCGACTCAGCTGCAAGCCAGGGGGCCTCCTCATCAGCCATGGGGTTTCATTTGGATCCTTTTATTGAGAAAGACGATGATATTGAGTCCTTCCTTAGCCGTTTTGAAAGTTTAGCTACAACATATGGGTTGGAGAAGGATAAGTGGAGCCTTAAAGTATCCCAGGGACTTAGGGGAAATTCTTATGAAGTATTTTCCAAGCTCAGTAAAGATGACCAAGACGATTATGACATTCTTAAACATGCACTATTGGTCAGATACGAGAAAAACTGTGAATTTTATAGGAAGAAATTTAGACAGGCTAAATTACTCACAGGGGAGACCTACCACCAGTTCTCGGCCCGACTAGAGACCTATTTGGAGAAATGGACTGCTCTGGGGAAAACCCAAGATTTAAAGGAAATGGTTATGATGGAGCAGGTTAGAGAGTCCATGGCTCCAGACTTGAGAAAGTTTCTCACAGAACAGGGTGCAGAGAGACTGGTGGATATTTTAAATGTAGCTGAGAGATATCTAGCAGCCCAGTCAGAGTTGGCAGGAGCAAAGAAGAAACATATAGATCATAATAAGGGTCCCCAAATTCAACCTCAGAACAAATATGACAATAGAGATAAGTTTAACAAGAATAAACCATATTATGATAGGTCCAGGTACGAACAACGTGACAGAAACCCTCAATATAATGAAAGAAAACCTGTTAACCAGGGAAAGAAATATTGTAAATGGTGTAAGAGGGATGGCCATGACACCCATGACTGTAAAAGAAAACCTTCCACCTTTGCTGCAATGAAAACTGGGAACAAGGGAGTAAAGGCAAAACCTATTAAGCCACATGAGCCCTATCACCCCCCAGTATGTGAGGACGTTGTATGTAATGGGGTCACCATAAGGTGCCTTTATGATACAGGTCTAGATTATGATTCAGTCGTCAGTTCGCACCTAGTGAACCCAGATCAGTATACCACAGAGACAGTGGAGATACAAGGGGCGACTAAGGATATAGCAACCATGACACTTCCCGTAGCTAGGATAGAGGTGAAAACTCGTTATGTGGAAGGGATCATCAAAGCAGCAGTTATAAACGAACCCATATACCCTCTAATATTGGGATGTCGTTATGTCTTCTTGGGGAATCCCAAGAGACCTGTGATTATGGCAACAGTGCAGACCAGGTCACAGTCAAGGAAGGAGGAAGATGAACCTATAAATACTCATCCAGAGGAGATGAGGAAGGCACAAGCTGAAGATAGGTCACTCAAGCTGTGTTATAAAAAATTACCTAAATGCCATACACCTCCAAACAAAGGAGAATATTATATGAAAAATAAATTGTTATATAGGAAGGCTGGAACTGGATCCAATGGTCACGGACAGCTGGTCCTTCCCAAGGCATATAGGGAGAAGGTGATGGAATTAGGACATGCTATTCCCTTCAGTGGTCATATGGGGATCAGCGCTACAGGTCAGCGCATAGCTTGTCATTATTTCTGGCCAGGAATAACTGAGGATATAAAAAGATATGTAAAATCATGTCCAGAATGCCAACGGGTAGCTCCAAAGCATTGGACTGCCCCAGCAACTCTAGGGGAAATGCCCATAGTGGGAACACCTTTTGAGAGAGTTGCGGTGGACATTGTGGGACCTCTCACTCGGACAAAGAGGAGGAACAGTTACATTCTGACTCTGGTGGACACATGTTCCATGTGGGGAGAGGCGGTAGCCCTGTCATCAATTGATTCGAAGCATGTGGCAGAGGCATTACTCACAATATTCACGAGGTTAGGTTTCCCTCACCAAATCTTGACTGATAACGGCTCACAGTTCAAGGGGAGACTAACAGAAGAGGTATTTAGGATCTTCCAGGCCAAGCATTTTCATTGTAGTCCGTATCACCCCCAAGGGAACGGCCAGGTGGAGAGGTTCAATGGGACTCTCATTTCCATCCTGAGAAAGCTGGCCCATGAAAAACCTGATACGTGGGACCAATTTTTGCCCGCTGCGTTGTTTGCGTACCGGGAAGTTCCACACAGTTCAACCGGGATGGCACCCGCAACCCTGTTATTTGGGAGGCCAATAAAAGGTCCATTGGAAGCCCTATTGAGGACGTGGACCGATGAGAAGGCAGAAGAGACTGTTACCTCATCATATGCGTATGTGAACGAACTGACCACTCGTCTAAAAACTGGCTGGAAACTTGCAAATGATAACCTCAGACAAGCCAGGAAGAAACATGCTGCATACTTTAATAAGAAAGCGAAAGATAGAGAATTACATGTGGGAGAGAAGGTGCTTCTTTTACTTCCCGCCAGTAGTAACAAGTTGCAAATTGGATGGCAAGGTCCATACACCGTTCTAGAAAAGATATCTAGAACCAATTATAAAATAGACAAGAAAGGAAAGGAGAAAATATATCATGTAAACCTCCTAAAGAAGTATCTCGAGAGAGAAAACCAGGAAGGGACACCTTTACTGGCCTTGTCCATTGCAACCCAAATGAAAAATGAACCACTCACCTCGCAGGAATACCCCTTAAAACCATGTGAAACACCTGTACAGGTGAAAGTCAGTAAGCACCTGACTAAGAAACAGAGGGAACAGGTTCAAAAGGTTCTAACAGAACATACAGATGTGTTAACGGATAAACCGGGGCACACCCATTTGTTGGAGTATGATATGCAATTAATAGACCCAACACCTATCTGTATGAGGGCCTATACGATTCCGTTCGCTAAGGAACAAGCATTGAAGAAGGAGATAGATTATTTGTTAAAAGAAGGGATTATCTCTCACAGTGAATCTCCTTACAGCTCCAGTGTGGTTTTGCTGAGGAAACCCTCTGGGGAACATCGTCTGTGTATAGATTACAGAAAACTGAATGCTGTCACAGAGAATCAGGTGGATCCATTACCTGACCCAAATCAGCTGTTTGCCAGGCTGAATAAGGCAAAATATTTTTCTAAGGTGGATCTTAGCAAGGGCTATTATCAAATTCCAGTAAAGCCTGAGGTCAGATCTTATTTAGCATTTAGCACCTCGGATGGACATTATGAATTCAACATGTTGCCGTTTGGGTTGAAAAATGCTCCGAGTGTGTTCTCAAGAATGATGAGAAAATTGTTGGATCCACTAAAAAATCCATGTATAACGAATTTCATGGATGACATCCTCATTGCCACAGAAACATTTGAGGAACACATTAACTCTTTGACGATGCTATTTGATAGGCTCAGAGAGGCAAATTTGACTGCGAGACCAACCAAATGCTATATTGGTTGTAAAGAGTTGGAGTTCTTGGGACATACGATATATCAGGGTAACATGACCCCTGACCCCAAGAACCTGGAGAAATTACAGAGGGCACCTAGACCACAGACCAAGAAGGACGTGAGATCGTTTGTGTCGCTATGTGGATTTTATCAGAAGTACATAAAAAATTTTAACTCTATATGTGCTCCTCTAACGGATTTAACTCGCAAAGGAAATCCAGATAAAATTGTGTGGTCTGCTCAATGTGAATCGGCGTATCAAGAGTTAAAGGAGAAACTCACTAGCAAGCCTATTTTTGAAATTGCCTGATTTGACTCAGGAATTTGTGGTAAGAACGGACGCTAGCAACGTAGGATTAGGGGCTACATTGTTGCAACGGTCCAATTCAAAAAAGGGGGAGCTGAACCCAGTCGCTTATGCTAGCCGCAAGCTGAATAAAGCGGAGCAAAACTACTCAACAAGTGAGAAAGAATGTCTAGCTTTAATCTGGGCTATAAAAAAGTTCCAGATCTATCTTTATGGTAGAACATTTGTGGTCCAAACGGATCATCAGCCCCTCGTATTTTTATCACAGGCTAAGCATGAAAACGCCCGATTATTAAGGTGGTCGTTACTAATCCAACCTTATTCGTTTTCCATTGAGTACATACCCGGTTCGCTGAATGTGGGAGCGGATTTTCTGAGTAGACATCCTTTGGAAGAAACTCAGGGGAGTCATAAGGCCAAATAAGTTAATTTGATCTATGTGAATCTCGGATTTTGAACTCGCTTTACAAGCATGTTCTTAAGTGGGGAGATGTGTGATGATATCCGATATTTCACCGATCAAAATATAGCATCTAGTAGTTTGTAGGTATAAAATAACATAGGTATTACCACACCACCAAAAGACTAGTTTTATTTTCTCGGTTCCTAAAGGTTTAACGCGTAAAACGCCGATAGTTGAAAATGCCAATGTGACGTTACAGACTTGCAAGCCTTACCCAAAATGCATGCGTGAAAGTTAGTGTAGTTGGAAATCGTGTATTTCTTGGAAAAGACAAGGGAGAGAACGGGGGAAATGCATAGACCCTGTTTGAATTTCTAAACTGAAACTAAATGGCCTAAACGAGCGATAGGAAAAATAAAGACTAGAAATGAAGATTAAAATGCTACTAATTAGTTGTTAAATATATAATATGCGTTAGTCTAAATATTTTAGCCTACTGTATAAGAAAAATATGTTATTTGAATAAATATACAGGAAAGACGAAAAGGGTAAAAATAATAGCTAGAAGTGTGAAACCTGATGCATTAGATGACAAAACGGTAGAATAAGTAAATATTTTCATTCTGGATTAACATGACTTAGATAATACTAGCGATATGGTAGAATGAAGACATATATATAGACGTGCCTGGGATTTCTTTACTGAAGCTAGCCATATTGAGGCCATAGAAAGGGGTGTCTCCTGATTTGAAAATTGTAGGTTAACTTTTGAAAATAGACGCGTAGGAACGGAAGTCACCTGATTGGTTGCTGAGCATAACTAAGAAAGTGAAATAAATACTCAGAAAGACGAGCGTTCCTTGCCACTTTCAATTTAAACTTTCACATGTAAAGTTAATAACGTTTACAGACAAGTGTCTACACTCGTCTTCGCTGTCCTGTTATTCAGCAGGAGATCTTGTGTGACCATTTATGGCCTGTAATTAACTTACATAGTGAAAAAAATTCGATATTTCGGTAAGACCAACATTTATATAATTATTATTGTATTTGAAAATGTGTTTGCCATATTGATTATGAATGAATATTTGAAGGGGAGAGTCCCAGTCGTACAAGTGCCATTTCAACATGTTACGTACACTCATTAAATGGGGTTAGTTAATCTTATAGCTTCATGTAAAAGCCCCACAGCTCTCTTTGTACTTTGTGAGATGACAGAACAGATAATTTTATATAAAGAGTAAAGTTAACATCACACCGTGGGCTGTTTCACCGCGTTGCGATGAAAGAGACTATCATTGTGGGGAAAGAACTTAATAAAAGCCTAGCAGTTTTACTTAAAAAGTTGGGATAAAGAGAGATTAATAAGGGAAAAGACTTTAATGAATAATGTTTAAGTATAGCCAGCAAATCACTGGCCATCTTTATGTAATCCATGTTATTACCTGAATGTATTTATGAAATTATAATATTGTATTAGGACTAGGAAAAAAAAACAAAACAAAAACATATGTTTGAGATATTTAATGATAATAGAGCACACTACTAGAGGGGGAAAATAATTATTTATGTATTATGTTCTGATGTTGGATTGGTTGGTATATGCATGCCTGTTACAAATGGATATAGGTCAGTATATTATTTTGAGGAGAAATTAATCCTTTACTTCCAGAGTTTCTGGGCGTGAAACTGAAGTGAGCAAGTCACGTTGCTGTTCCACCCTGGTACCTGTTCGCGGCCATATGATTTGAGGACCCTACCTTTTCTTTAATCCTGAAAGCTGAGCAGTGCTGTGAGGAGGAAGACTTATAACCAGGACATCGCAGAATTTTCGACACCTATCTTAAGATAAGCCCTGTGTTTTGGGGCCTTGTGAATTCACTGAACTATTCTCCACAATTTGATATTTCAACCAGATTAAATAAAATGATGACAGTAGTGATTCCCCAAAATATGTGCTTTAGTTTGGACTAGAGTATTACAACAAGAACACTTCCTAGTCAGAAATAAAAGGACTTTAGTGGTGAAACTAGATTGTGTGTAACTGTATATAAATGTTTAATCTTAATGTTTTTTATGAATCAACTCAATTATACTTAATACATTTGAAAACAATTGTTCAGACCAAAATTCAATAGGGGGTTGTTTACTTAATTGTTTATTAACCTTAAAGTGTGGTTGTTGTTATTTTCTGCACATGCATTGCATATACCCTAGACACGTAGCTACACAACATCCATACATTATAACATATAAATTGGGGATAACATACATAGCGGGTGGTAGTCATTGGTGGAAGCAAGACAGGTTTCCTGACATATAGTTAAAAGGTAAACTTCCTCAGGAGCTAGCATAGCTGACTTCACATCTGCTACACAAATATATATATATATAAGTAATATCGACCCACCACATATAACCATCTTAATAAAAGGCGGCCGGTCAGATACTAAAGTTAACATTGCTCCGCCTCATGCAGCATTGTTCTTGACATCTGAAATATCTTATGAAAATGACCTTGAGGTAGAAGCATCATTATCCTTCTATCTATAACTCTGCCAAGAGTAATCTTGTGCTAAGGTAGACACCTTTGAAGACACACATTAGTGCTCTTGAGTTTTGGCCTCTGTTGGACCACTACTGTAGAGCTAAGAGGAGACAACCCGAGACACTTTATGAAAGGTGCGGTGCCAAAGGAAGAACCCGCTCTGGGTGCGAGATACTTGTAGTACGCCTCTGCTTGTGGTCAGTTTATTACGTTCCATTTTATTTCATTTCAAATAGATCTTTAGATCTATTTCATTAGATCTTTGTAGTCAAACGTATTATGACATATAGTCAGTGTCCAATGCGCCATGTAAAAAAATTGAAAACCTGCGTGCTATTTTAACGGATGCTCAATTTAATCTTACGGTGCAATTCGCGCAGTTTTAGTGTTTTTCCGAGTATGCACCAAGAGAAGATTGCAAGGCATACGCGTTCCTTTAATACACGTTCAATTTATTTTTCACCGTGCAATGTGTACCTTTTCCGTATTTTCCAGAAAAGCTGGTGGTATTTCTACATTGTCGGTAATAGACGTTTCAGTAAGACAATTAGCGTATAAGAAATTGTTAGGACTAACATGAGTGTATGTATTGTGGCTGGTAACCTCACCTTATATAGTAAATTGCTTCAGACACCACTTCTACGTACAAGAGCTCATGGATACTTTGAGATGCAGGCTTCCTGCAAGATGGTCTACTGCAGTGGTAGCTACATGTAAAGGTAGCGAGGAAGGGAACCGGCCACCCCACCACATAAAGCGAAGTCTCTAACACTTCACCACCCTACGGCAGTATCTACTACGCAACTCGCTATAATTTCTGGAATATTCCAGTTTAGGACCTCGTCTGTATTTTATGTCCTGCTTGTACTAAGCAGATTTTAAAAACATTACTGTTGTAACAATTAGGGCTTTCAGAAATTTCACATGTACTTTTTAAAATCACCCATCCGAAACTGGGTTTAGTCAGTGGCGGAGACAGTTGCTATCAGGAGACAGTTTAGAGCACAAAAGCCGAACCAGTCGTTCTGGATCTACTGGTAAATCCCAGAGGATGATTTGGTAGATATTTAGGCAACTGCTGGGGAAAAGGGGGGGGGGGGGGGGGGAGAAAAGAGAGACTCTTTTAAACCAGGTAAAGTTCGGACTAGACCTCTCACGTCGCCATTTAAAATCAAGGTGTCCCCGGAATTATACGTAATCTTTCCGCATTCCTAATGAAAACTCTCGAGATAACTACTAAAATATATTCATGACCTGTGTGAGATAGGAACGTGATCTTTTCTTTGTAAGGTTCATCGCCCTCATCCCCGAATGAAAATCACACACACACACATGGTAGATCTTTAGAGGCTCAGTTTGACTAAAGTAGATTCCACAAGCTCCTGGGTTGCCGACTCCTGGTGTAGAGGTTGCTATTTTCCCCCGTGTAGGGGCCTCTGAAGATGCGAATAACGAATAGGGCGACAACACCCTCAAGCATGTCGTACAAGGCGGCTAATATGAGGTTGTCTATGAGGTAGGCAACCTCATCATGTCAAACAAATAACCACAGACAACACTGCTACAAGATCACGTGACTGCTTGGTACAGGCTTCTTGTAAGGGGAGACCAGCTGGAGTGATGGCGGCTTCATACTCCATAAGGACCTGGGTAGACTGGAGCATGACGCCACCGTGTTTCGAACCCGCCACCTTTGCTGCAGGAGGCCAGCGCTCTAACGACTCTTTCTTTCTTATGTGTCTTTCTTTCTTTCTTATGTGTCTTTCTTTCTTATGTGTCTTTCTTTCTTTCTTATGTGTCTTTCTTTCTTTCTTATGTGTCTTTCTTTCTTTCTTATGTGTCTTTCTTTCTTTCTTTCTTCTTTCCTACGTGTTTTATTTTCTTATTTGTCTTTCTTTTCTTTCTTCCCTATGTGTTTTTCTTTCTGTCTGCTGTTTCTGTCTGTCTTTCTTCTTTTTTTTATGTATCTTTCTTTCCTTCTTATGCTTTTTTTCTTTTTCTTTCTTTCTTTCTTTTTCTTTCTTATGTCTCTTTCTTTCTTTCTTACTTCCTTCGTTCTTATTTTTTTTTTCTTTCTAATGTGACTAATTATTTATTTTTTGTGTCTTTCTTTCTTTATTTTGTGTCTTTTCTTTCTTTATTGTGTGTCTTTTCTTTCTTTATTGTGTGTCTTTTCTTTCTTTATGGTGTATCTTTTCTGTCTTTCTTGTTGTTGCGAGAGGGTAGATGGTTATTGAATTTAATAAGATATCCTGGACAAAAGGTGTATCAGATGATACCAGGATAGTGCCAGATAAGAATCTGGTCTTATCAGTAATACCCCTTTCTCTGAAAAGAGTAAAGGTGTATAGACAACAAAGGTAGGGTCGAGCTGTATAAGTTCCCAGAGACGATGGTAATGTAGTACTCTGAGTCCTTATGTGCTACCTCTCCAGATCCTCCTCTGTTAATATGGTGGTTATTATTGTTATTGACTCTGCTAGGGGTAATTAATTAATTTAATTCACCAACAAAGACTGTAACTTAACTTAAAGAATTTAAGTAAGTCTGATGGTAAATATTTACAATTTAATTTGTACAGTTTCTCTTTTCTGTTTGAAAAGTTTTAAAAGAAATGATATGATAACATTAAATAAATAATAAAATATTCAACAAAGTCTTTCACTGAATGGAAATGTCTATCACTATGGAGAAAGTCTTACTTGGATGGTTTCTCTCTGATTATTTACTCTTTTATATTGTCACAGTTCTGATTGAAGACATACACTGCTTATTTGCATCATACAACTGTTTCTGTTTATTTTTGGTGTACTGGGATATGCTGTACAGTTGCCTTTGTGGGCAACTTATCTGAGTCACTGAAGATGGCTCCCTCTGATGTTGGGTAGAATTTAGTTCTGTAATTCTTCCAAGTGGTGTTCACGAGATGTCTGGCTCTCTGACATAGATCGACACTGCCTCCGTCGTAACCTCGGTAAGAGATGCCTCTTGTATACTTGTTAGGTTTACAGGATAAAATCTGAAACGAAGTTAAATGCAATCCCTGTATTTTTATATCACTATCCCTCTATGACACAGATGGGGATGATAGACAGTTTCAGACAGCGTGCTAGCAGATGCACAAGATATAATATAGTAGCAACAATCAATTTAGTTCACTGTGATCATAAATTTCTTCTACATTCTTATTTATAAGCCTTTTTCCATGATCCACCTCCCTACAATAATTTGGTTGTGAATAAAACTACTAAGTAATATATCAAACTATAGAGTAATCCAATTCCTTTCATCCTTCCTTATGTTCCTGGTATGTGTCTCATTCCATTAAGAAATACTTCTTTAAATACCTTTCCAAACTTACAGACACACGTTGGCCATTATTCGCAATTATTTTGAATATTTCCCAAGGCTGGCTTTGCCTCCAGAATTACACACAAGCCTGTAAGTTCACCAGCAACACACTGTAATTTTCTAACACATCTACACACTTCCTATTGTACAGGTGGATTAATCACTAGAAATACACATAGTTATATATATATATATATATATATATATATATATATATATATATATATAATATATATATATATATATATATATATATATATATATATATTCGTTCTTACACTCAGGCATACACACAGACGAGCTGTTAATGGCTGTTTAAGGTCTGCTTTCAAGTACAGAAGGCAAATCGCTTCCACTAACACTTCCTTTCTTTTGCCGCTCTCTGTGGCTTTCAAATATTGTGACCGACCTGATTCTGTTAGACACGCGCTATAAATAGTGTGGCCTAGAGCGTCCGAGGTAGTCCCCCAACGAATGTGTTTTGAGTTCAGAAAATATTGGTAAATTTTGCCTGTTGTACAAATCAGGAAAACTAAGATTGTATTTATCTACGTTATTCCTGGAATGATTTTATTCATCTGAAGTTTAAAATACGCCCTATATTATTCAACATATTTCTAGTAATTAACCTTTTTCATTCCTAAATGCATTTTATTCTATGCGTACGTTACACAGCTAAATAATGGACTAACCAGAGGCTTCGATGCATTCAACTTGAGATTTCTCCCGTCCTATATCAGTATTTGTAAAAGTATTAGTACTTACGGGTAGAGCAACATCCCTAATATCGTTTTGGTATCCTCTTCCAGGTGGTACTTCTTTCATAATGATGTAGTTAATTGTCCTACGATACTTGTTTGCACATATTTGGACTTCCATTTTATTTATCCAAGGCTGTAGTAAACACGGCATAACGGAGCGTTCTGGTTGGCCTGTGTATCTTGCAGTTCTTACAATGTATGGCGCGCGGTGTGGTCAGAGTTATGCAGAATTCGTGTTGTGAGACAGACGTCACTTCACGACACTTGTGTATCTTTCTTCCTTAAGTGCCTTGTTTTCTGTCTTTCTTTTATTTAAACGTAGACACATGAGGCTTAGCGTAAACTACAGCACTATTGGAATCTGAGAGGTCGAAATTTAAAAAAAAAAAAGTAATGTTTCTGACTAGGACAAAAGACAAAAGAAATGTGCCAACGTTGCGGCCACAAGGGCTTCGTCAGGCAAAGGAAAGTGAGAGCTAAGTGAGAAACATAAGAAATTACAGTACTCCAGGATCGTGCAATGAATACCATGATGCGATGAATACCATGATGCAGTGAATACCTTGATGCGATGAATATCATGATGCGATGAATACCTTGATGCAATGAATACCATCATGCGATGAATACCATGATGCGATGAAAACCATGATGCTATGAATACCATGATGCGATGAATACAATGATGGGATGAATACCATGGTGCGATGAAAACCATGATGCGATGAATACCGTGATGTGATGAATACCATGTTTATGCAATGAATACCATGATTGTGCAATGAATACCATGATGCGATGAATACCAAGATACTATGAATACCACGATTATGCGATAAATACCATGATGCTATTAATACCATGATGCTATGAATACCATGATGCTATGGATACCGTGATGCGATGAATACCTTGAAGCGATGAATACCTTGAAGCTATGAATACCTTGATGCGATGAATACCTTGAAGCGATGAATACCTTAATGCGATGAGTACCTTGAAGCTATGAATACCATGATGCGATGAATACCTTGATGCGATGAATACATTGATGCGTTGAATACCTAGATGCGATGAATACCTTGAAGCTATGAATACCTTGATGCGATGAATACCTTGATGCGATGAATACCTTGATGCGATGAAGCTGAAAGAACATTTAAAGAAGAAGGAGAAAAAAGAAATAGAAATCTTATTGTGCTCCTACCTTCATGAGAAGCTTTGAACAACAACAAAGTGCAGGGCGTTACCACCTCCATTGATCCCACACCTCTGCCTGCCTCGCTCCAACCGTCCGAATACTTTCAGATGTTGTGAGATATTCTCAGACTAGTATTGAGAACATCCAAATATCCTCGCGAGTTGTTTCTTCTTTGTGTTCGCTATTGAAACACTTGGCGTGTGTACATAGTTTTCACAAAACTGACTTGGGATTAACTCTTGGACAGAATTTCAAGAGCCGTTAGCGATTCTAATTGACGACTCTGGGAAATTGCTGTGTACAGGACGCTAGGTGTGGTTAGCGCTGCTTAGTAAGTGTTATTAATGATACTTAAGGCTATTAAGTAGTGGTGTCTAGTTGGCAGACAGTAAGATTCGCTCCCGTAGCTAGGCGGTGGTGTCGTTCGGAAGGTCCTGGGATCGATTTCCGGTAAGCCTATCACTTTTGTTGTCTAATTTTCTTTATTTCTCACAAGAGCCTGAAGGATACCTTTTTGTATTATTTATTTACTATTAACTAGTGTTCCTCTGTTCGCGTTTTGTTTTTCTTTTTCGCTGTCTTTATCGTTATATTTTGTTCTTATTTGTTCTTAAAGATAATAAAAATGTCCGTGCCTTGACTTGACTTATTCAACAACAACAAAATGTTAGCAGAGTTGGTTACTTTTCTTTAGAACACTCTTCCACATGACCTAATGAAACGCACACTGAAGCTACTTTACAACATTCATTCATTTATTCAACTTCTCATGGCCTTCAAAAATGTATGCCAAGTCCTCCTGTCTTGTGCCATCCACTCAAGGCCCTTCCTTGACTCATTTATCCCTTTCATGTCTATCTCCAGTTCTTTTCTCCGTGTTTTTTTGGGTCTCCCATTATCTCGTTTACCTTGGGGATTTCAGAACAGGGACTATCTTGTATTGCTGTGGTGGGTTGATATTAATTTAGTATATATTATGTGTAGCAGATGTGAAGTCAGCTATGCAAGCCCCTGAGGAAGTATGAATTCTGAATATAATGTCAGGGAACCTGTCTTGCTTCCACCAATGACCCCAACCTGCTATGTATACTTTCCCAATTATATATACTGATGTATGGATGTTGTGTAGCTAGATGTCTAGGGTATATGCAATGTATGGGAATACAATAACAACAACCACACTTTAAAGTTACTTAACAAGTAATTTAACAACTCACTATTGAATTTTTGTCTGATAAATTTTTTACAATGTATTAAGTATAATTGAGTGAGTCAAATGAAGTTAAACGTCAAAATATATTTACACAAATACAAGTTAACTAATAGAGTCTATTATTTCTTGACTTTGGAAGTGTTCTTAGTGTAGTACTCTCCTCTAAAATTAAGCACATATTTGAGGAATCAATAATGTCATCATATTTAGATATCTGTTTGATATAATAGTCGTGGAGGATCAGTCAGTTAATTAATAAGGCCCCAAATCACAGAGGCTTAGCTTTAGATATGTGTAGAAAATTCTGCGATGTCCTGCCCCGAAGTCTTCCCGCTCACAGCAAGGTACAGCTTTTGGATGGTTGATACTGTAAGGCACTCTATTTGTATGGCCTCACCCTGGTACTTTTCTCGAACATATACGTGACTGGCACACTTCAGGTTCTCACAGAAACCCTGGAAGGAAAGGATTCATTTCCTTCAAAATAATGTTCTGACCTATCTCCATTCTAAACAGGTTTATACATATCAAACATATCATAATCAGAAATTTATACACACATAAGTATTTTTCCCATCTGTTAAAGTGCTTTATTCATCATCAAGTATCTCAACCATATGTTGAACAACTTCCTAGTCATAAGACAATATTATAATTAAGTAAATACATCCAGGTGATAACCTGTAATTTATAAAGATGTCCAGTGATTTTCTGGCTATAACTCAACCATTATTCAGTAATATTTCTTTTCCCTTATTAATTTCTTTTATCCCAACCTTTTAAGTAAAACTGTAAGGATTTTATTAAGTTCTTTCCCCACAATGTCAGAAAGCCTGTCTGGCTTTTCTACAAAAGGTTAATATCTTTCTTAGCAACTCGGTGAAACAACACAAAGTTTGATGTTGGCTTCCCTCTTTATATATTTTCTTTTATCTCCCAAAGTACAAATAAAGCTGAAGGGCTTTTACATGAAGCTATAAGATTATCTATCCCCATTTAGTGATTTTACATAACATGTTGAAGCGGCACTTGTACGACTGGGACTCTACCCTTCAAATATTCATACATAATCAATATAGCAAACACATATTCAAATACAATAATAATTTTATAAATGTTTCTTCTTACCGTAATATTGAAATATTTCACTATATGAGTTAAATACAGGCTATAAATGGTCACACAGATCTCCTGCTGACATCAGAACAGCGAAGGCATAGGAGCACAACTTGTCTGAATTCGTCAATAACTACACAAGTGAATATTTAATTTTCAAGTGGCAAGGAAAGCTTGGGCCTCAGTGTATTTATTCATACTCCTTAGTTATTCTAAGCAACCAATCAGGGGACTTCCGCTCCTACGCGTCTTTTTTTTGAAAAGTTAACCTAATAATTTTCAAATCGGGAGACACCCCTTAATATGGCCAGCATCAGTAAAGAAGCCCTATACACGTCTATATATGTCTTCATTCTACCATAATGGGCTCTATGCATTTCCCACTTTCCAATTTTTTTCTCTCTTGCCTTTTCCAAGAAAACCACAACAAATGCGGTAGTACACATTCAAACTTTTGACCCAATATGCAAATAGCTCTAACCTTCATCGTATGTTTCGGTTAAGGCATGCAAGTCTGTGACGTCACCTTGGCATTTAGTCTAACGATCGTTTTTATGCGTTAACCCTTTAGAGACCGAGTTATAAAAGCTAGTATTTTTGGTGGCGCGGTGATTCCTATGTTATTTTATACTTATAAAAGTGGTCACTAGTCTTACAACTGGAGGGAATTTTGCGAGACCATATGTGGGCGTGTTGTACATACAGATTGTATTTTACGACAATTGCAATCAACAGGTTCCCTCAATGTATGTCGTATCGATCCCCAGCGTCTCCTTTCCATCTTTTGTTGTTGTTCTTCGTCGTTTGTCCTCAGACTTCTACATTAATGACTCTAATAAAGGCAATAGTCAGCTCAAGGTTCATGGTATCTACATGTCAAAGCACAGTATGCTGTTGACTTGCAAACACACCACCACTAATGATAGACAAGGCTCGTCCTTCCAAAGGTACGACCACCACATTGTTGGAGTTCGTTTGTTGTTGTTTGAAAGTGTGAAAAATGGGTTTGTTGAATCTGTCTACTTGACATAACGCGAATGGATAATTTCTGAACAAAGTAGTAAAAAGTCAACTTGAACTTCCAAGCATGGGCATATCAATTAATGCCAAGAAGGTGTATAGTTCATTCAATTTATTTGACATCATACGGTTGACTAGACGCACATTCAATGTTGACGACGAATGGTTGACGTTCATTGGACAGCACTGTAGCGTGCATATTTTGACGCACATTTTACAAAAATCGATATGGCTATTTAATATGGGAAAAATATAGACATTCATTCATTTGTGTATGAAAATGCTGTCTATGGTAAAAGCGAGATAATCCATGTTTGATTCACACTTTTGATTATAGGAGTAATCGTTCTGGATATTGATCCAGCGCAAGGATATTGCGCTTGCGTTTGTACTTATTTTTTAGGGCCAGAAAATATATTAATTTGCTTATTGTGTTTATGGCCTGAATTCATATGTATTACATATTATTAGTACAAGTAGAATCAGTCCTATATTGTATATTTTGGATGGGTAGGAGGGACTAGATTCTTGTATTCTTGCTAGCGGAAGTATGAGTTGTCTTGACAAGTCGTGATGAGTTCCGATGTACCGCTTACAAATGGCGAGGTACGTTTTTCTAGAGCTGGTCCTTTCGTCAAGAAAAAATGTCTTACGAAGTGGTTTTTCTTCTGAAGGAGATGGTGTCTCTACGATAGTTTGTGTTAGAGACTCTCCTTATGTCAGTATATAGATGATTCGGACTCCAGGTAAACCCAGCTCCTATTTTTGATGATCTCTCGTCGGTTAGGCCTAGCTTGACTTTTGTGCTTCGCTATGCTAGTGTCGTGTTTTGTATCGACGAAGATGACAGATTTTCCTGCAGCGGTTATGGCTACGTGAACTAACCTGATCACCGTAGAGCTGTATGGAAACATTTATGAAATCCTTTATATACCCATTGTAAATTAACTCTGGCTTATATTCTCCTTCCTATGAATGAGTGAACGACAACTCAGGGAGGTAGCCATGTTGGATTTCGGTCATCATATGTTTTGATCACTGCCAAGAGAACAGATTATTTATCTTATTATCGGACAGTGACAGAGAGATCTCAATCCTGCTTGAAACCCCCCCCCCCCTTCGTGGTTTCATAATATATGCTACAAACTATGGACGTCAAGTAACTTTAGTTATTTATCGATTCGCCTTCACTGACGCGTTTAGTCAGATAGGGGAATGTGGCCATAATGTATCATGACATTGAACTTTTGATGTACTGCCCATTATTTCTGAATGTGTCATGACTTCAGATCTGCTATGTATACCTACAAATTGATATGTCAACAAACCATGATGTACTCGTATGTCCCAGTGTGTACGTCTGAATAAATTGAGTAAACAAAGATTCCAGCAGTCTGCATTGGTGCCTTGTAGACAAGTGTATGAGTGGTTATATTGGTCAGCACACGAACAGTACACCATTCGCGGTAATCACACTCTACACTTCTACTTCATACATCCACCATCCTGCGTCGGCTGAAGTGACCAAGTTTAGGGCCTGCTTCCCCTGGAGCCTTTGCCTTCCCTAACTCAGGACTAGGGTGAGTTACCCATTTACAGCTGGGTAGACTGGAGCATGCCTGATCTCAACAACACACCACTCTTCCTTACAGAGCATCCAGTGTGTGTGTGAAAGCAACTTGACAGACTGAAACTTTACAGTGGCGAGCCAGATTCCTGGGTCCAGCTTACGCAGTTTTGTGTTGAGAATCACAGTTTACAGCTGAAAGAACATTTGTTTGAACACATCAACACCATTAGGACAGCTATACAGTCGATGTCAGCTTGACCTGTATTACCGATAGGATGCTGTATCTAGGTCAGCGCTTGTTGACAGTTTTTCGCTGTACAGACAGTATTACACAGGACAGTGGTATCAAGTGTAGAAAATATCTGGAGCAGTATTGTTGACATTTCTCAACTTACAGAAGAATCACAGTGTTGTTGAAAATAAAGTGCATAGTTCATCGGTGGATCTTCATATGCTCAACAGAGAAAAATTGACAGTGTAATAGTTTAAAATTAAATCTGTTACTCAATAAAGTGGCAAGTTATTATTATTTAAATAAACTGTGCCTGCTTTACAACACTATACCTGCAACACATTCCATTCATGACATAAATTATATTGTATGCTATATGCTATTTATGCTTACATGTTATTTGTTATGTATTAAATTAGTTTATGTTCTGTGTGACTAGTACAAGGTATGCCGAGTTACATTGGTCTGGTACTAGTATTCGATAGGTACACATTTTCTTAATTGGAAATTTGTTAGCAACAATTTGCTGCTATTTCTGTTAGTTGTGATGAGGTGTTCTTTTCTTCGTTGTTTTTGTTAATAATTTTGTGTTCCTTAGTTTTGTTTGATTTGTTTGTATAATTGTAGGTCTCATCTTTTCTTTCATTTCAGTTTTTTACACCCTTATGTTTATACACTGTGGCGTTATTTGTCTTGTTATCTTATGGCAGTTATCATCACGGTTTCTGTGATCATTTTTTTCATTTCTCCTATTTAATTTAATTTGATCTCTGCAAATGTGTTCATATTGTCTTTTCTTGTTTGTCCTTTGTAATGTCTTTAGTTGACATATGACGTAGAAATTATAGTGGTATACACTGATAGTATAGTACAGATCAGTACTTTATGATTGTTATTGTTATAAAACAAAATGTACAAGACCTTTGTAAGGCTTGTCTCCCAAAGTGATTGGTAAAGGGAAATATTTTTTCTACAGGTACTCAAGTGATCTTTGATTACATTGTGGTATACAAGACCTTTGTAAGGCTTGTCCCCACAGTATTTGAGATACAATTATTGTTGTCCACAGGTACTCAAGTTATCATTGGTTATTATAAACCATACAAGTTTGGACTAAGACTAAGTCTAAGGTATAGACTTGTCTCCCATTAACTTGAAAGAGGGTAATTTATTTACTTTTTCAGGTTTCTGATTTAAGAAGACAATATGTCTACATTAGATTATTTCATTACACAAGGAAAATCTCTTGATAAGACTGGAAAAGACTTAGAACAATGGGCTGTTGCTCAATATGACAAAGCATTAGCTGCAGAAGAGAAAAAAATTGCTGCTGCTGTTGAAGAAAGAAAAGCTGCTGCTGAGGAAAAAAAAGCTGCGGCTGAGGAGAGAAAACTTCAAATAGAAGAAAAAAAAGCTGCTGCAGAAGAAAGGAAAGCCTTAGCTGAAGAAAAAAGATTAGAAAAAGAAGCTGATACTGCTGCTGAACTTAAGAAATTGCAGATGCAAGTGGAGGAAAGGAGATTTGAGGCAGAACAGAAGAAATTAGAAGCTGATGCAGAGCAGAAAAAATTAGAAGTTGCTGCAGAACAGAAAAAATTAGAAGTTGCTGCAGAACAGAAAAAATTAGAAGCTGCTGCAGAACAGAAAAAACTAGAAGTTGCTGCTGCTGCAGAACAGAAAAAAACTAGAAGTTGCTGCTGCTGCAGAACAGAAAAAATTAGAAGCGGCTGCAGAACAGAAAAGATTAGATAGAGAAGCTGAAGAGAGAAAAGCAATAAGAGAACATGAGTTTGAATTAGAGAAATTAAAATTGACATGTATGAGTAATGCTAATCAGGCATCTGGTGGTAATGGTAAACCCTTTGTGTACAAGGTCAAAGTACCAGCGTTTAACCCTACCAGTGATGACATAACATTTTGGCTTTCTAGATTTGAACGGGCTTGTCGATCTCATAATGTTGACAAATCACAGTATGTGAATCAGTTGTCTGAAAATCTAAAAGGGGAGTCTCTGAGTAAGTTATATTTTGTTGAAGAGGCCGACAAAGATAATTATGATGCTGTTAGGGCAGCTTTGATAAAGAGATATCAGCTGTCTGAAGAAGGTTATCGTCTTTTGTTTAAAACAATGAGACCTGAGGTAGGTGTAGAATTCTCAGAATTCATCTCAAAAGCACGAATTACACTTTCACGATGGATTGAATTATCCAAAACAGAGAAAACATTTGATGGTCTTACAGATTTATTGCTAAGAGACAAGGTCATGTCTTCTGTAAATAAATCATTCCTAGAGTTCTTACATGAGCGTAAACCTAGTACAATAAAGCAAATGGAAGAATATTGTGACCAGTATGCCACGGCACACCCTGACATGATTCTTAGTAACTCTAACATTAAAGAGAGTATGCCAGTTGCTTCGGCAACAGAATATAATCAGAATTACTCACACAAATTCCAAGGAGCTAAAAATAAATTTGATAAAAAGGTTAATTGGAATAAGTATCAAAACCAAGATAACCACTCAAATCAGGGTTCTTCTTCGAAGAACTGGAATCGGGCTGATAGTCCTCGACACGCGAGGGGTACCCATAATGTTAGAAATTCTCGGAAAGGGAGTAGCTATAGGAACTACCCAAGTGCTTCATGGAGACAAAAGAAACAATATTACAGGGATACTCAATATAATGAGCATGATGATTATGATCATGAATATTATGATTCAAACCCAAATAGGGGTTATAACAGAGGCAATAATAATTATAGAGACAATTATAACCGAGGTAGATCACAACACAAAAGACATGGTAAATCTTATTACCAGGCTAACTCTGCACAACAGGAGTTCCACGACGCCGATAATCAGAATAATGATAAAAAAGACTCCAATAGTGTAGCGAATTCCGCTTTTGATTTTGCTAGAGCATCTGAGTGTTCGCAATGCAAAACATTATTCGATCCAACCACAGTTTCTACTTTAAGCTGCGGTCACCCACTTCCCGCTCTCCATGCGTCAATCGCGCATAATGGAAGGGGTGCTCTTGTCTTTAATAGGGGCCTAATAGATGGTACTCCGGTATCAATTCTTTTCGACTCGGGGTGCACTACCATTGGAGTGAGGCAATCACTCGTAAATCCTTCTCGAGCTACAGGCAATATAGTCAAATGTGTAACATTTGGTGGCACATTGGAGAAGTACTCCACTGCCATTATCAATATTGCTACGCCTTTCTTTACAGGAGAGGTGCAAGCATGTCTCTTGCCGAATCCGATCGCTGATCTTATCATCGGTCGCATTCACGGGGTGAAAGAATGCACTCCACAGCAAATTTCTAATTGGGAAAATGTTAATATGCAATCTGCTAATGCAGTAATCACTAGGGCTCAAGCTCTCAATATGCCACAATCTTCACATTCTGAAGATAATGATGCGCAGATCCAAGATGATCCCTTGGAGATTTCACACGATTCCTTTATCAAACAGCAGGAAGATGATCCTACTCTAAAGAAATTCTTTACTCTGGCAACAAAAGGTGATCCGAATAAGGATACTAATCGTAAATCTTGGATTACGATGAAGAATGGCGTACTTGTACGTATGGTACAAGACTCCGCTAAGTCCATTCATTCTCAAATCCTTGTGCCTAAAAATATGAGAGTTAAAATTTTACAGCACGCTCATGATTCGCAGTGTGCTGGACATATGGGTTTTTCCCGTACTAAAGCTAGAGTTCTTCAATCTTTCTTTTGGCCTGCTGTGAATAAGGACATACGAATCTATTGTCGATCTTGTAAAGTATGTCAAGAGATTAAATCCAGAGGTCCACGCCATGATGCACCTATTCAGGCTGCAGACATTCCCATTCGGCCATTTCAAAAAATGGCGATAGACATCATTGGTCCATTTAAGATAAAGTCTGCTAGAGGACACCAATTTATTTTGACGTGTGTTGATATGTGCACACGTTGGCCGGAGGCTGTTCCTCTAAAGAGCATAACTACTGCTGATGTCGCAGATGCTCTTTGGTTAATATTTTCTCGTCTGGGGTTTCCAGCAGAAATATTATCCGACCATGGTACCCAACTTATATCGGATACCATGTCTCAAGTAATGTCGACTCTGAAGATAGAGAGATCGCTGAGTAGTATTTATCATCCTATGTCCAATGGGATGGTGGAACGTTTGAATAGAACTCTGAAAAACCTACTAGGTAAGATAACAGAAGATCATCCTCAGGATTGGGATAGGGTTTTACCCGCGGCTCTCTTTGCATATAGAGAGGTCGCCAACGAACATACAGGATTTTCTCCCTTTGAACTTGTCTTTGGCGCGAAACCGCGAGGTCCTATGTCCTTACTTCATGATCTTATAACTGCTGATAATATTGTCGATGACACAAAATCCTCTTATGAATATGTCATCGCACTTAGACACAAGATTATTGAAGCATGCAAATTGGCAACTGCTTCTTCTGAATTTGCGAAACAGAAGGCAAGGGAATTTGCCAATAAAAAGAGATGTTTGCGTCAACTTTGTCCAGGTGACAAAGCATTTGTCTTGCTACCTTGTAGGGAAAATAGACTTCTCATTTCTTGGAAAGGTCCGTACGATATAATATCAAAAGTTTCCGATGTTGACTATATCGTCGATATTGACGGGAAGCGTAAAACCTTCCACATCAACATGCTCACGGAATTCCATGAACGTCCTGATTATTTACAACCTGTTTTCCAGGCAACGGACGATTTTCCAGTCCAACATGGACAGTACTCATCTCTGTCAGTAATACAGGATGAGGAAACGAGTTTCTCGGATGTAAATTTACCTTTTCCAATGATCCTCTTCACTCTAATGAATCATGGAAAGATGTTGCAATTTCTCCAGAATTATCTCCAGGAGAGCAGAAACAAGTTTCTACTATGTTAGAACAATTTCAGGATGTCCTTACTGACATTCCTGGTCAAACTGATGTCATTCAACATGACATTATTCTTACTGACCATAGTCCTATAAGAGTCAGACCGTATCCTATCCCGATACATTTTCAAGCACAGGTAGAGAAAGAGTTAGATGAGATGATAGAGTTAAAAATTATTGAACCATCCACATCAGCATATTCTTCGCCGATGGTTATAGTACGGAAAAAAGACAATAACATACGTCTTTGCGTGGATTATCGCAAATTGAATCAAGTGACTAAATTCGATGCTGAACCTATGCCTTTACTAGAAGAGCTACTTACGAGACTATCGAATTCTCACTTCTTTACTAAACTCGATTTGTCTAAGGGATATTGGCAAGTTCCACTATCCGAACACGCCAAACCGTTTACTGCTTTTTCGACGCCTAGGGGTCTATTCCAATGGAATTTCATGCCTTTCGGTCTTATGAACGCCCCTGCTACATTTGTACGCATGATGCGTCGAATCCTATCTCATCGCTCAGATGTCATTGCGTATCTTGATGACATCTGTCTTTTCAGTGATACTTGGAACGATCACTATAATGGTATAAATGAACTATTGTCTATCTTACGCGAGCATAACCTGACAGCGAAACCATCGAAAGCATGTATTGGTTTTAGCGAAATATCTTTCTTAGGACACCGTGTTGGTCATGGGTTCCTAAAAACAGAAGACCATAATACAAGTAAGATACTTAACATTTCTATTCCTAAGACTAAAAAGCAAGTACGAAGTCTCTTAGGTCTAATACAATTTTATGGACGATTCATCCCGAATCTGTCCTCCATTATGTCACCTCTTTCTTCCTTGCTAAAGAAAGGGTCTCCTAATGTAGTCCATTGGACTCAAGAATGTCAATCCTCTTTGGATAAGGTTAAAACTATGTTTTCTACTTCACCTATCCTAGTATTGCCTTCTAAGGATAAGACATTTATTCTTCGTAGTGACGCTTCATCCACCGGGATTGGAGCTGCACTAATGCAAGAGTACTCTGGAACTCTGCATCCTGTGATGTATATTTCTCGGAAATTAAATGCCGCAGAGAAGAATTACTCGGTCCTAGACCGTGAATTATTGGCTATGGTTTGGTCAATCCTTAAACTGCAAAGATTTCTTCTGGGCGCGCATTTCATTGTGGAAACTGACCAGAAAGCTCTTACGGCTATTCAGAGTAAAAATCTGAAGAGCGCGAGATCAACGCGATACGCGATTGCTCTACAGCCATTTCATTTTTCGGTGCGAGCTATCCGTGGGTCAGAAAATGTGATGGCAGATATTTTGTCTAGATGCCCACATGATTCATAACTGTTATACAACTTTGATACAGTTGTTTCTATGTTGAAATGTGTACACATATGTAATATATCATATATTGATTGTAACACTACTTAGCGGTTCATTGATATGTATTCACCGCTGATCTTTCAATGTTTTTCGTCTTTGATGATCATGATGTTAAGATATCTTAGATGGAATTTATGTATAAACTAATGTGGAAATTGTGTCATTGCTAATATTGTAGTATGCGTTGGTGACACCTCTCTGGAAATATTTATACTTAGAGAAGTACTTTCTCTAAGGTCATAAAACTTATGCTTATCATCTGCGCATTGTTATTGGTGCGTTGTGAGCCTATTGTATGTTGCTCCTAGATGTATTTCAAAAAAAAAAATGTACCATTTTTTTTTTCCCGAGGGGTGTGGTAATCTGTAGCGTGCATATTTTGACGCACATTTTACAAAAATCGATATGGCTATTTAATATGGGAAAAATATAGACATTCATTCATTTGTGTATGAAAAATGCTGTCTATGGTAAAAGCGAGATAATCCATGTTTGATTCACACTTTTGATTATAGGAGTAATCGTTCTGGATATTGATCCAGCGCAAGGATATTGCGCTTGCGTTTGTACTTATTTTTTAGGGCCAGAAAATATATTAATTTGCTTATTGTGTTTATGGCCTGAATTCATATGTATTACATATTATTAGTACAAGTAGAATCAGTCCTATATTGTATATTTTGGATTGGTAGGAGGGACTAGATTCTTGTATTCCGGTCTAGCGGAAGTATGAGTTGTCTTGACAAGTCGTGATGAGTTCCGATGTACCGCTTACAAATGGCGAGGTACGTTTTTTCTAGAGCTGGTCCTTTCGTCAAGAAAAAATGTCTTACGAAGTGGTTTTTCTTCTGAAGGAGATGGTGTCTCTACGATAGTTTGTGTTAGAGACTCTCCTTATGTCAGTATATAGATGATTCGGACTCCAGGTAAACCCAGCTCCTATTTTTGATGATCTCTCGTCGGTTAGGCCTAGCTTGACTTTTGTGCTTCGCTATGCTAGTGTCGTGTTTTGTATCGACGAAGATGACAGATTTTCCTGCAGCGGTTATGGCTACGTGAACTAACCTGATCACCGTAGAGCTGTATGGAAACATTTATGAAATCCTTTATATACCCATTGTAAATTAACTCTGGCTTATATTCTCCTTCCTATGAATGAGTGAACGACAACTCAGGGAGGTAGCCATGTTGGATTTCGGTCATCATATGTTTTGATCACTGCCAAGAGAACAGATTATTTATCTTATTATCGGACAGTGACAGAGAGATCTCAATCCTGCTAGAAACCCCCCCCCCCCCCTTCGTGGTTTCATAATCTATTCTACAAACTATGGACGTCAAGTAACTTTAGTTATTTATCGATTCGCCTTCACTGACGCGTTTAGTCAGATAGGGGAATGTGGCCATAATGTATCATGACATTGAACTTTTGATGTACTGCCCATTATTTCTGAATGTGTCATGACTTCAGATCTGCTATGTATACCTCTACAAATTGATATGTCAACAAACCATGATGTACTCGTATGTCCCAGTGTGTACGTCTGAATAAATTGAGTAAACTAAGATTCCAGCAGTCTGCATTGGTGCCTTGTAGACAAGTGTATGAGTGGTTATATTGGTCAGCACACGAACAGTACACCATTCGCGGTAATCACACTCTACACTTCTACTTCATACATCCACCATCCTGCGTCGGCTGAAGTGACCAAGTTTAGGGCCTGCTTCCCCTGGAGCCTTTGCCTTCCCTAACTCAGGACTAGGGTGAGTTACCCATTTACAGCTGGGTAGACTGGAGCATGCCTGATCTCAACAACACACCACTCTTCCTTACAGAGCATCCAGTGTGTGTGTGAAAGCAACTTGACAGACTGAAACTTTACAAGAGTTATATAAGATATGTCAATCTTCCACTGTCCTATGACCTTGGCAATGACGGAGAACCTTGTTAGGTCTTTTATATCATATAATGTTCCGATACTACGTATCTCCTTTTAGTACTGGCCTCTTATTTTCAATCAATGAAGAATAACAATAATATACTTTTCTGCCCACGACCTTCGTGGCATCATAGCTTAGATATAGCAAATACTTGAGTCACCTCTGCTTTGCGGGGTACGTATTCGTAACGGCCGAATACTGATTTATATCATAAACATATATATCAAGCCAATCCTGGATGATCCTAACGTCGGAATCCGTCGGCTTTACAATTCATATAATAAGTTTCAAGTAGGACTCCATTTTGCACCACTACGTCATTGGTACAACTAGACGTCTACATGAGAACGAAATACATAGTTATCTAAAATCATACTTGCTTCTTTTCCCAAGAAATATCACTAGAATACTGTTGACCCGAGTCCTCATCTTGCTAACAGACGGACGGTCATACACAATAAAAATACACCCGCAACACGGGTTCGAACGCCACGAATCAATGGACTGATTCTTGGGCACTCAGCTTCTCAACCCCAGCTATGACGTAGACTGACTGACTAGATACACGTGCGGTCTGCATAACCCCCTATACGCCTTAGTGCACAACCGTGCGCTAATGAAATCAAACTCACTAATAAGACTTACTCTCATGTGAGTCGGTGCGCAAAGTTATTACAGAGGTAGGACAACATATTAATATGATACTACCTTCATACTGTAAAGGAGTGTAGAGGTCTACGAAAAGGGCTCTACAGATTCCTTACCAATCCCCCCAAAAAAATTAATTATATTAATTTTTTTCTTTAATACTCGACACTAGAGGTGATTCAAGTTTACATATTACATTTTTACAAATATATCATGATAAAAATAATCAAATATGAAATTCCATTCAACTCAAATGAACAAAGGTATGCATAAAAGCATACATCCACAATTGACCACCTTTGGTACAATGTGGTAAATGAAATAAAATAACATATTTAGAAATATTCAATTAACACAAATGTAAACGGAAATGAAAATAAATGATGAGAAACCAAAGAATAAACAGAAAAGTGATGGATATGTCTTTAAAATGACAAGTGAAAAAAATGAATAAAAATGAAAGAATACAATTTAAACACGTATAAGATCAACGCACTTAACTGTGTCTCTAAGTCATTTTGTGGTACTAATTAAATTACCAATGTTAAATTAATGTGCTTAAATACCGATATTAATAAATCTACTTAAATATTGTATAGTTAATTACATTAATCATTATGTTAACTAACTAAGTATCCAAGTTTAATAATCTAATTAATTCGTTTATTTCACTTAAATAGTGTTAATAGTTCCTTAAATAACGAAAGTTCCATTTTCCTGTTAGTGAACAGTTTATAATATAACAAGTTCAGTTGCACGAAGAAAATCCAAGTGTTTGAAATGTTATTTCTGTGAGAAAATATAATACTTTTCCAACGTCATTTTCCCTTCAATGTCATAATTAAGTGACTTTTATTTTCACAAAGATAGTCATATAACTTAACGTTCCATGTTATTTTGATACATAAGCATTGTAGATTTCACTTGACTGATTGTTAATGACTCTTATAATCGAGGTATTACACGTAAAAGTTACAATCGACGAACTGTCAGTGTCGAAGTTCAGTTGTCTTAATTGCGTAGATGCTAATTCGATTCATTCGGACATCTCGACAAGATGTCAGCGAGAACATTCTGTGTGCCAGGTATGGATCGAATCGTGAAATTAAATGGTTGTAACGCGATCGCATACCTGGTAGATTTGGCAGATTTTACGTCCTTTGTGTTGAGTGCAGTAAGAGCTTTTTGGTCTGATTCCACAATAAAGTGTGATCCAAGCAGATATCTATGAAGTTTATTTATTGACCATACAAGCCCGAGAAGTTCTTTATCTAAAACTGAATAATTCTGTTCAGTTGGAGTTAACTTCCGTGACACATAGAGAACTGGATGCAAGGTCCCATTATATTCTTGTAGTAAGACACTTCCCACGCCGTAATTAGAAGCATCGCTGCGTAATACAAATGGCAAATTCTCGTTAGGTAACCTTAAAACAGGATGATTAGAAAAAAATTTCTTTATGATATCCAACGCGATTTGATGTTCGTTAGACCACCGAATCACGTTAGCTGCACCTTTCCTAAGTAATGAAGAGAAAGGAGCAGTAATGGACGAAAGATGTGGTATGAATTTCCCATAGTATTGTACTAGTCCTAATAGAGATCGCACTTGTTTCTTTGTTTTAGGTGTGGAGATGTTAAGGATTTTGGAAACATTACTGTCCTCTGTGTATAACATACCGCGACCAATACGGTGTCCCAAAAAAAGAAATCTCGTGGAAACCCACAAATGCCTTTGATGGCTTAGCAGTTAAATTATGATTTTGTAACGTGGACAGTAATGAGTTTAATCCTTCTAAATGCTCTTCCCATGAGTCACTGAAAAGACAAATGTCGTCATTGTACGCAATGACGTTGGGATGATGAGATAGGATTCGACGCATCATGCGTACGAACGTGGCAGGAGCGTTAACTAACCCGAAAGGCATAAAATTTCATTGGAATAGGCCCCGGGGCGTCGAGAAAGCAGTTAGTGGTTTTGCCCTTTCTGTCAATGGTACTTGCCAATAGCCTTTTGACAGATCAAACTTAGAGAAGAAAGTAGAATGAGATAATTTCACTAATAAATCTTCTAAAAGTGGCAAAGGTTCAGCGTCAAATTGTGTGACTTTATTTAATTTTCTATAGTCTACACATAGACGAATGTTATTATCCTTCTTTCTAATTATCACCATAGATGAAGCATATCGTGACAACGATGGTTCAATTATTTTTAATCGAAGCATCTCATCTAATTCCTTTTCGACCTTATCTCTAAAGTGTAAAGGTATGGGATATGGACGAATACGGATAGGTGTTTCATCAGTTAGGAGAATATCATGCTGAATAGCTGATGTATGACCTGGAATGTCAGTGAGAACCTTATCATACGTTTGAAGAAGTGATGAAACTTGTTGTCGTTGATCAGTCGAAAGAGAAGAAGAAATAGTGACATCATTCCAGTTTTCCGTGGAATGAAGAGGTACAACTGGTATGGGCAATTGTACATCTTGAAAAGAAGATTCTTCTTCTTGTATAACTGACAAATTAGTATAGTTGTGAATATGAGGAGTAGGATCGTCAGTTGCTTGAAATACTGATTGTAAATAATCAGGACGGGAATAATACTCTTTCAACATGTTAATGTGAAAGGTTTTGCGTTTTCCATTAATATCTACGATGTAGTCGACATCGGATATTCTTGAGATGATCCTAAATGGACCTCTCCATGCGATAAGTAGACGATTATTATGTGAAGGCAGTAAAACAAAAGCCTCGTCACCAGGAATAAGCTGGCGAAGACGTCTATACCGATTTGCAAATAGACGAGCTTTTTCTTTAGACTCTTCGGATGATGCAGTAGCTAACCTACAGGCATCTATTATTCTCTTTCTTAAAGAGATGACATATTCATATGAGGATTGAGTTTCCTCAGGTATATTATCTTCGACCAATAAATCATGGATTAAAGACATAGGTCCGCGTGGTTGTATGCCAAAAACCAACTGGAAGGGGGAAAACCCTGTTGCTTGGTTTTGCACTTCGCGATACGCGAAGAGAGCAGCGGGTAGGACCCTGTCCCACTCCTGAGGGTGATCTTGAGTCATCTTACCCAACAACTGCTTAAGTGTCCTATTCTGTCTCTCAATTAATCCATTCGACATCGCATGGTATATAGAACTGAGAGATCTATCTATACCCAATGTCTTCATAACCTGTGACATGGATTCGGAAATAAACTGGACACCATGATCTGATAGGATCTTACGCGGAAAACCAATGCGTGAAAAGATCAGCATTAAAGCTTCTGCAACACTGGCAGATGAGGTGTTTTTAAGAGGTATGGCCTCAGGCCAACGCGTACACATATCGATACAGGTTAGAATATGTGTATGTCCTCTTGCAGATGGCAATATAGGACCAATGATGTCTATTGCCATTTTATCAAAAGGTCTAATAGGTATGTCCGCAGCTTGGATAGGAGCATTATGATACGGACCCCTTACCTTAACTTCCTGACATGTCACGCAGGAACGACAATAGAGATTAACATCCCTATGAACGCCAGGCCAATAGAATGCGGATAGCACTCTAGATTTGGTTCGGGAAAAACCCATGTGACCTGCGCATTGTGAATCATGAGCATGTCGTAATATTCTGGGTCTCATAGCAGACGGGACCAGAATTTGTGAACGAACCAATGAATCTGTTTCTCTTAGTAATCTAACTAAAATACCTTTCTTTAGAGCAAATTGGTGTCTAGATTTTGCAATTGTGTTGTTATTATTACTCTTAGTCACCAATTGAAAAAATCTCTGCAAAGAATTGCCATTCTTTTGTAAATTAGCAAACAGCTCCCTTGAAATAGGAGAATCATCATCATTACTATTATGAACAGTAGGTTCAGAAGTTGATTCACGCGACAATTCAGTAGCCACTGCATTTGCAGCATGAATGTGTCGCTTTTCCCATTCATTAATTTGCTCTGGTGTACACTCTCTTATACCGTGTATACAACCAAGTATCACATCGCTAACTGGATTCTGCAGAAGACAGGCATGTATCTTCCCTGAAAAGAAAGGTGTATGTAAGTTAATGATTGCTGTAGGGAAGGTTTCCACAGTTCCCCCAAATGTGACGCACTTGACCACGTTGCCTGTGGCCAAGGAGGGGTCGATCAGAGAGTTCCGCACTCCGACAGTACTGCAGCCTGAGTCAAACAAGACAGAGCAAGGAATCGAGTTGACGTATCCTCTGTTAAATTTTAAACACCCTTTCCCATGGTGAATTGATGTAGAAATAGCTGTACAAACTACGGGTAGACTTGGTAAAGTGTGCCCGCATCGCAGCGTCGTGATCGCCTTGGGCTGGAATAGCGTTGAGCATTCTTGACATGTCTTTACCTGTTCTAGATCGATACAAGACATAGCGTTATGTTGATTAACATTAGTATCATTACCTTTGTTAGTTTGTGCTTCAATTGAAGCAACATTTGAATGTTGTCGTGGTCTGCTCGACGATCTATCTCTTCGTCGCGATCGAACCTGATTATTGTCATTAAAATTGGTATAATTACTGTTTCTGCTATCATTAAAATTTGGCTGAGTCCGCCAATGAAAATTTTCACTGTTGTGATGTTGGCGAAATGACCTATTCATAAATCTATTTATATTATCTGGATGATATGATTGAGATCTCCAATGTTGTTTATTATTATTACCTTGATTATATTTAGGATTGTTGTTACTAAAATCTCGAGATCTGTGAGCTTGACCCCATGATACATTAAATGGAGCAGAATGTGAGTATTGTTTCCCCTTTTGAAAATGACCAAAGTTGAAATTATTATTACTTCCCCTTTGAAAATTTCTATCGCTACTTATCGAACGATTTCTAGGGAAATTGTTTTGTTGCATGGCGAAAGCAACGGGTAAATCGTCCTTAAGTTGCGCATTGCTGACATCCATGTTAGGATGAGCGGTGCAGAAATTTTTACAATGTTCTGACATTTCTTTTATATTACCAGGTTTACGTTCATGTAGGAACGCAAGAAATGCAGGACTTACTGCTGATAAAACTTTATCGCGAAGTAATAAGTCAAAAATACCATCATACGATTTCTCTACCTTGGATAGTTCTATCCATCGTTCTAAGGTAAGACGTATTTGAGAAAGAAAATCATCAAAATTCTTGCTAGATTGCGGGAGCATAGACTTGAACCTAAGTCTGTATTGATCCTCTGTCATCTGAAATTTGTTTAGAAGAGCGGCCCTGAGAGCCTCATAATCATTTTTATCTATAGAGCTAGTAGTGTGATAAACAGCCATTGCCTCTCCTGTTAGTAATCTGGATAAGTGGGTGCAATATAATGATTTATCCAAGTTGTACGATCGACATGTAGCCTCAAACCTGTCCAAAAAAATATGACATCGTCGGATGGTGGAGTAAATTTAGGCAATTTGAGATGAATCTCTCTAAAATTCTCATGTCTAGATGAAGACTGGCCTTCCTGAGTCTTATGTGTATTACATTCACTTGACAATCTCATTCTATCAAATTCCAATTCGGCAAGTTTCAAATCATGCTGACGTTTCTTTTCATTCTCTTCTGTCTCAAGCTGAAGTCTTCTTGTATTTTGTTCAGCTATTAATCTCCTTTCTTCCATTTCCTTTTGTTTAACTTCCATCTCAATTTTAAGTAGTCTTTCTTTTTCCGCAGCATCTCTTTGCTTATTGTCCATCTCAATTTTAAGTAGCCTTTCTTTTTCTGCAGCATCGAATTTTTTCTGTTCGGACTCACGCTGAAATCGTTTCTCTTCTAATTCAGCGGCTAATCTCATTTTTTTCTCCTCTTCCGCAGCCTCAATCCGTTTTTGATCTGCCTCAAATTCAACTTCTTTTCATTTTCCTCAGCCTCAATCCGTTTTTGATCTGCCTCAAATTTCAACTTCTTTTCATTTTCCTCAGCCTCAATCCGTTTTTGATCTGCCTCAAATTTCAACTTCTTTTCATTTTCCTCAGCCTCAATCCGTTTTTGATCTGCCTCAAATTTCAAATTTTCCAAACGTAACTTTTCAGCTTCCAATCTTTGAGATTCCAACCTTTGAGATTCTTTATATTCTGTCATAGCAAATGATCTAATCTCTTCCTGAGGTATATTAAGCGCCTTAGCCTGCTTAATAAAATAGTCTAAGGTAGACATTATTCAATATTATTATGTAATAATACTACTTAAAAGTGTTACTACAACGAGTGGTCTTCGTTCCTGTCCTAGAACGGTAAAATCAAGTCATATAATAGGCAATTATATTAATAATTAATAAAGTAATTTATAACATGAAATGGTATGAAAGCAATAACGTGACAGACAATAGCACAATACTAACACGACACGATAATCAAGACAAATGAAAACAGTCGTAGAAATCAACAAAAATAAAAATGTGGAACTAAAATAGAATGTCGTAAAAAAATTACGATGACATCTATGATCCGATAATACACAAGACAGTTGACAACACAGTGTAAAAACATATGTTTTGTATAAAACTGAACGATAGTCAGGTTAGAAGGACAATAATCACATACAAAATACATCATAAAACTAAGGTACGAGTAAAATAACTACCAAAAACAACGATTAAAACTTGACGCTACAGCTAAACAACTACTATCATAAGAAGCAAGTAGCGATCGGAACTACAGCAAGGTTTCTAGCCTTGAACCGGAATTATCGCTCAATTGAAACTTATAATTCAAAACCTACAGAACATCTGACAAAGAGCCCGAATCGGCTTCGAGATGAACCTCGTTTGTCAGATCGACCTCCCTACCTCCCACAAAAAACATTGAACATAGAACATGCAACATGAATAAAAAAAACAGTGGACATATTACTAGATCAGATGCAGCTACACGTAAAACGGTGTAATAACAACACGACGTTTTTACTTATCTCAACCGGCTAACAAAAAAATATTCCTCGCATCCGGGACTGCATGTATGAGACATCTGCTTAAAGTTCTGTAATGACCGTTAGAATTGCTGCAAGGTCCAGGCTGTTGTCGCCTTGAAAGATACTATATTTCTTTTCAACCGAGTTTTGATTGTAGACTGGAGTTCGTTTCCGCTATTGAAAACTGGCTATTTTTTCAAACCACACTTGGCCGCCATACTGTTGGAGTTCGTTTGTTGTTGTTTGAAAGTGTGAAAAATGGGTTTGTTGAATCTGTCTACTTGACATAACGCGAATGGATAATTTCTGAACAAAGTAGTAAAAAGTCAACTTGAACTTCCAAGCATGGGCATATCAATTAATGCCAAGAAGGTGTATAGTTCATTCAATTTATTTGACATCATACGGTTGACTAGACGCACATTCAATGTTGACGACGAATGGTTGACGTTCACATTACAGCACACAACGTAAGTTTTCATATTTTAAATTACAGTTAATTCGTTCCTTAAGATAACCTCTTAGGTAACGTCAGACTAGTTATACAGTGTTCATAACATGGCATCCGAGTAAAACAAATGAGGCAGTTATATAAGATATGTCAATCTTCCACTGTCCTATGACCTTGGCAATGACGGAGAACCTTGTCAGGTCTTTTATATCATATAATGTTCCGATACTACGTATCTCCTTTTAGTACTGGCCTCTTATTTTCAATCAATGAAGAATAACAATAATATACTTTTCTGCCCACGACCTTCGTGGCATCATAGCTTAGATATAGCAAATACTTGAGTCACCTCTGCTTTGGGGGTACGTATTCGTAACGGCCGAATACTGATTTATATCATAAACATATATATCAAGCCAATCCTGGATGATCCTAACGTCGGAATCCGTCGGCTTTACAATTCATATAATAAGTTTCAAGTAGGACTCCATTTTGCACCAATACGTCATTGGTACAACTAGACGTCTACATGAGAACGAAATACATAGTTATCTAAAATCATACTTGCTTCTTTTCCCAAGAAATATCACTAGAATACTGTTGACCCGAGTCCTCATCTTGCTAACAGACGGACGGTCATACACAATAAAAATACACCCGCAACACGGGTTCGAACGCCACGAATCAATGGACTGATTCTTGGGCACTCAGCTTCTCAACCCCAGCTATGACGTAGACTGACTGACTAGATACACGTGCGGTCTGCATAACCCCCTATACGCCTTAGTGCACAACCGTGCGCTAATGAAATCAAACTCACTAATAAGACTTACTCTCATGTGAGTCGGTGCGCAAAGTTATTACAGAGGTAGGACAACATATTAATAATATGATACTACCTTCATACTGTAAAGGAGTGTAGAGGTCTACGAAAAGGGCTCTACACACATATAATGCTGACAGTAAGAAATAACACCTTTAAAAGGAATTTCCCTTTAATGATCGAATGCACACAATATCGCCATACAAGGCTACAAATATATGAATTATATATATATATATCGAGACATACATACATGCCAGAGCAAACCAAGACTCACTATATTTAACTACTAACCGCATATAACACAATATGGCGGCCTAGTATTAGCAATGAACTGATTACCGCTCACACAGCGGCCTTAATCTATACAATGAAAAAACCCTCCAAAATTGGACAACGTATACTCTGCGGTATGTAGAAAAATGACACTAGTTAACATCCCAACTAGAATTATACACTACATATCCAAATACTCCGCAGGAAGGCAAAACTCAGAATATGAATCTCATGGCACACTCTTCTCAGCAAAATGCTGGGCAGGGAAAAAACTCAGTACGTCCACTCTCGGACATGGCTAGGCGATCACTGACTCTTTCGCGCCTCCTTTTTCCCGCCTTCCGGGTCATCACCTGACTGACCGGTTTTGTTAAATCAGGGTTGCCAACTTCAGTGTTACCAGTCTGATTTTCGTACAACAGATGCACTGCGAAATAGCGCTGTGACACTACAAATATTTTTTTCGTGGAGACAAGTAGGTTGTTGCCATAAGCCACTCCGTTCTCTGCTGTAAGTTGGGCAGGACTGTAGCAGATGTTTGGCTGTCATGGGGCTGGTGCAACAGGAGCAGAGATCTGTGGGATCAAGCCTGTACTTGTGAAATAGATGGTACCTCAACCTGTTGTGATGAGTGCGTAAGAGGAAAATGACGACCTGGTATCGCCTAGATAGCTGGTGATTTTTTGTTCCACTGGCGCTTGCCTGGTTCTTGTTATCAGTTACACATGAGTGGTTTGGTTTGGTTTTAAGGACCATCTTCATTGCACACGGACAACGCCATCAGTGCTCCGATCTCTTCCCTTTGATCACACAAGGAGGATCTCAGCACAGTGCACGAATTCTGTAGCTCCGGCGAGAATCTCAATGTATGTATATAGGAATCACACATTCTATAAATATTTTTGTGGTGGATAGGTCTCTAAATTTTTAAATTTTGCCAGGGCAGCGGCCTGAAAGGCCTACTCTTTACGATTTCCAGCTGCCGTGGGATTGTTAATGGGGACCTATTATTTTTTCGCCCTTATCCGTGTGGTGGATTTGATGTTATGAATTGTTGTAGGTATTATTATATTTGTATTAAATGAGATTAGCTATGAAGGTCCCTGAAGATACCCAATAATATTGTGAACTTTTCAGGGTACCTTTCCACTACCACCTTTTTATCTCATTCAAAATGTATTTATATTCTTCTTCTCTTCTTCTCTTCTATGCTAAAACCCCCAACCTGGAGGACCAGGGTACCAGCTTTTGTCTGACCCCTACCCACACAGACCAGTCCAGCTTGGTTGAACCTACCAGGAGTAAAACTCCCACTGGCATAGCTCTGGGGATTGTCAGGCTTCGCAAGCTGCCATACCGCTACAAGGTATAGGTACCATTGATGGCAGCAATGAAGAGTGTAATGTACAATAATTCACAAACATACAAACAAATAGTTTATTATTCACAACAGCACACAGTACTACCACAATAACATACAAACGACACACTAAAAGGCTATCTTATTTAAGACTGTGGTTGAATTTTGTGTAAATAAGATTTTTACAGTTTTATTATCCTGATTCAAATTTATTTGTAATCAGGACTGACAATTTAAAAGTGAAATCAAAATAATTATTTACATCAGTCAAATAGCACAATAGATCCTTTGTCCATATATATAATATTTTTCTAATATACGTCTGTAGTGTTCTCCTACTTTAAGGTAATACTGGTGGTACTACTAGGTTGTTGTTTTAAATCATGTCCTTTTGGAAATGTTTGTTTCTATTTTGTCACTTGTGGAACTATTACATATTTGTCCCAGTTTTATTCGCTGTCATTAGATCGTTCTTTTAAAGTTCTGTAGTTGAGCTTTCGGGTGCCGAACGTAAACTTAACTTGGCCGTAGACTATAGGTTGAACCTTTCCTCTGCTCGCTTGACAATGTGTTCACTGTTTGATAGGCAATGGCCACTAGCATGGGCTCGCAGTAAACAGGCAGAGTCCTGAATCAATCAATTTTCAAGCGTTTGGTACCACATTAACGTCAGTACCCAGGACCTCACAATTTTCAATGAAATATACACAGAGACGATGACTGACACAGTTTCGATCTGTTTTATTGCCCAGGCTGCTTAGAACTTGTATTTTAAAGCACATCCTGCTCTCATCTATCACTGTTGAAAATTTTCTTAGAAATGGCGTCCTCCCCAACGCTTATTCTGACAATATCGATTCAGTTAGCCAATCGCTATTAATATCACAAGGGTAAACAGTCTTTTTCAAAAAATATCATTCAAACTTTTCCTACGTTACTAGGTTATTTATGTTTATTCAAAGGTCAGCCAATAATATTTAGTCTCACTTCAAATGCCACCAATCAGATTCACTGTACTATCCTAGCCTATCTGTCACCTACTTTTTTCCCAAAAAATATGCGATCCAATCTAAGCAGATATGACTTGACTTGACAGTATCTCTGATCTCTATGTATTGTTTTATCAATATTTAATTAGTTAAGGGACTATTTATATAACTAATAACATATTCTTGGTCAGCAAGTCTTCAGGTACACGAATCTACATTTTTTAAGGGGCTATGTGGTTTGGTTCAAAATTCTATCTTTTTTTCTATGTTGGTTGTTTATTTTTAAACTACCTCCTGTTCACTTCTTTTCTCATGTACTTACGAGATAATTACGAGAGCTTAGGTCATTCATAATAAGAGCTTAACATGTTTACATAACCGAGGTGTCCACAATTCTAACTTTTTCATTGTATTTGGGGAACCCCTAAGGCAAGGCTTGCCCCTGTGCTATGGTTGCTTTTAGTTAAAATCAATGCGAAACGAATTAGCATTTCATCTCCTTGCCCCTCCTCGTTCCACAATGCATTTTAGGCAAATATTTTCTTAGAACTAGGAAAAGTGGTTGTTTATGTCAAGGACGAATTTGAAAAATTGGGTACCGTTTTGTTCAGCTATTCGTTAGCAAATAATAATCTGAAGGCGTAGGCGATACCAACCGTTCTAGCAGAAAATTCTTTTGTACTTTCTTATCTTTGCCTTTATGCCCTATATTGTTATATATTAATTTAGATATTGTATTTAGAAGTCACTACACATCTCTCCCCTTTAGAAAAGACGATCATATGTCAGTTCCTACTTCTAAATACACATAGATAAATTTACTATCTATGCCTGGTGACTACTCTGATGTTCGTCATAAGGATGTCTGCTTAAAAAATCAGTTTTTCCGGGAATGTACTCTATGGTAAACTGGAATGGTTGTAAGAGCAAAGACCAGCGTAATAATCTAGCATTTTCATGCCTTGCTTGTGACAGACACACGAGTGGTTTATGATCTGTCTGGATCTTAAATGATTTTCCATAAAGATAAATCTGGAACTTTTTTTTATAGCCCATATGACTGCCAGACATTCTTTTTCACTTGTTGAATATTTTTGTTCTGCTGTGTTCAACTTACGGCTAGCATAAGCTACTGGGGTTAATTCCCCATCAAGTGAATTTGACCGTTGTAATAGAGCTGCACCCAAACCGATATTACTAGCATCCGTTCTCAGAATGAATTCTTGACTCAAGTCAGGTAATTTCAAAATAGGCCTGCTTGTGAGATTTTCTTTCAATTCTTGGTATGCTAATTCACATTGCGCCGTCCAAATAATTCTATCAGGATTTCCTTTGCGCGTTAAATCAGTCAATGGAGCACATATGTAGTTAAAGTTTTTAATATACTTTTGGTAAAAACCACATAATGAGACAAAAGATCGCACATCTTTTTTTGTTTGTGGTCTTGGTGCTTTTTTTAGCTTCACCGGGGTCAGGGGTCATGTTTCCCTGATGTACTGTGTGGCCCAAGAATTCCAGCTCTTTACATCCAACACAGCATTTCGACGGTCTAGCGGTCAAATTGGTCTCTCTCAGTCGATCAAACAACATATTCAGAGAGTTAATGTGTTCCTCAAATGTTTCTGTTGCTATGAGAATATCATCCATGAAGTTGGTGATGCATGGATTCTTCAGGGGATCCAGTAACTTTCTCATCATCCTCGAAAACACACTCGGTGCATTTTTCAGCCCGAATGGCAACATATTAAATTCATAATGTCCTTCCGAGGTGCTAAAGGCTAAATAAGGTTTGACTTCCGGCTTTACTGGAATCTGATAGTAGCCTTTGCTCAGATCCACTTTAGAGAAATATTTAGCTTTATTCAGCCTGGCAAACAGCTGATTTGTATCAGGTAATGGATCCGCCTGACCTTCTGTGACAGCATTCAGTTTCCTGTAATCTATACACACCTTTGTTCTCCAGAGGGTTTTCTTAACAGAACCACACTGCAGCTGTAAGAAGATTCACTGTGCGAGATAATCCCTTCTCTCAACAGATAATCTATCTCCTCCCTTAAAGCTTTTTCCTTAGCGAACGGAATCGAATAGGCTTTCATACAGATTGGTGTTGGGTCTATGAGTTTCATATCATACTCCAATAAATTTGTATGCCCCGGACGGTCCGTTAACACATCTGTATGATTATTCAGAACCTGTTGAACCTCTTATTTTCCGTTAAGTGTGTGCTGATTTTTACCTGTGCAGCGGTTTCACAGGGATGTAAAGGATATTCATGAGAAGTGAGTGGTTCCTTTTTCATCTCCATTGCAACAGACAAGGTCAGTAGGTGTGTCTCTTCCTGGTTCTCTCTGTCCAGATATTTCTTCAGGAGATTCACATGATAGATTTTCTCTTACCCTTTCTTATCTATCTTATAATTTGTTCTAGACACCTTCTCTAGAACTGTATATGGACCTTGCCATCCAATTTGCAATTTATTCTGGCTGCAGGGCAGTAGAAGGAGCACCTTCTCTCCCACAGCTAATTCTCGATCCTTAGCTTTCTTATTGTAATAGGCAGCATGCTTTTTCCTGGCTTGTCTCAAATTTTCATTGGCAAGTTTCCAGCCAGTTTTAAGACGAGTGGTCAGCTCGTTCACATATTGATATGATGAGGTAATGTTTTCTTCTGCCTTTTCATCGGTCCATGTCCTTAACAAGGTTACATATGGACTTTTAATTTTTCTGACATAGTTTTCATAATATTGGAAGCCTTATAGTGAGGATTTTTCTTCCTAGAATCATCATTCACAAATCGACCACTACCAATTTTTTTCTTGGGGTTTTCTTCCCACTTTAAATTCCTTGTGAGAGATCTTCTCTCTCTTTTATTTTCACCCAGTTCACATGATTCCGATCGAGGGATTGTCGGTTTATCCTGGGGTAAAACATTTCTTTGTACTCGTTGCATTGTGGCCATCGTAAAACACTCGAGTGAAGACTGTCTGTGAAACGGGGGTTCCCATTCCCCTCTGTCCACTTTATTATAATTATTTTTCTTTCCAGGCCTAAGTTTGCCCCGTGGCGTGTCTAGGTCCTGATCAATTTTCCCACTTGTGGGTGTTCCCTCATGTAAAATGCCACATGCTTCTACAAAATTCTCAATGTCAATCATTTCCTCAGGCCAATAATAATTTTGAGCAATCTGTTGGATGATGGTACCTATTTTCTCATGGTCTTCATCTTTCCCAACATGTACGCTCCTTATTAACTCCGCCCTATACCTTTTAGGAAGTACCAGCTGTCCCTGACAATTGGATCCAGTTCCAGCCTTCCTATATATCAGGTTGTTCTTCATATAGAAGTCTCCTTTGCCTGTAGGTGTATGACATTTTGACAATTTCTTAAAACAAGGCTTGGGGGTCTTATCCCCAGCCTGCGCCTTCCTCATCTCATCTGGAGGGGTATTTATCAGATTATCCTCCTCCTGTTTAGACTGTGATCTGGTCTGAAGCGTGGCCATGTACACAGGTCTCTTTTTACACACTTCGGTGTTATGGTTGTCCATCCGACACCAACTACAATATGATCTACCTTTATAAAAAGGTTTTCTTTCATCATTTTTTCTTTCATTGAATTGTGAGGTTTTATGTTTATAGTCATTGCGTGGCCTATCAAAATATTGCTTACCTTTGTTCTGGTCTCTATGGTCAAACTTATTAAAGTTTTGAGGTGCCTTAAAATTGTCTACCTGTTTCTTTTTATTACCAACTACCTCTGCCTGGGCTGCCTGATACCTCTCAGCGACATTGAGTAACTCACCCAGCCTCTCTGCACCTTGTTCCATGAGAAACTTTCTCAGGTCTGGAGCCATGGACTCTCTTAGCTGCTCAATAAGGATCATCTCCTTAAGATCTTGGGTTTTCCCCAGAGCAGTCCATTTCTCCAAGTAGGTCTCTAACCGTGCAGAGAACTGGTGATAAGTCTCACCCGACAGTAGTTTGGCATTCCTAAATTTTTTTCTATAAAATTCTCCGTTCTTTTCGTATCTTAATAAAAGAGCCTGCTTTAGCATGTCATAATTGTCCTGGTCATCTCTGCTCGTTTTGGCAAAAACTTCATAAGCCGTTCCTCTAAGCCCTTGTGATAACTTGAGGCTCCACCTCTCTCTCTCTCTAACCCATATGTAGTAGCTAAAAGTTCAAATCTACTTAAGTACCCTTCGATGTCATCTTCTTTCTCAACAAAATGATCTACATGAAAATCCATAGCTGAGGTTGAGGCTCCCTGACTGGCAGTGGCATCTGAGGTAAAGGGGCTGGCACCATTTTCAGGAGCATGGCCTTGAAATTCTAACTCCCTTAGTCGTATCTCATGCTCCCTCTGTAATCTTTTCTCCTCCTTTTCTGCTTCCCTTTCAGCAGCCTGTCTCTTTTCCTCTCTTTCAGCAGCCTGTCTCTTTTCCTCTGCTTCCCTTTCAGCCTTTTTTTCTTCTAATTGGAGCCTTTTTATCTCTGCCTCCCTATCTGCCTCCAATGCCCTGGCCTCCTTGTCAGCCTCAATCTGCAACCTCTTAATTTCTTTGTCAGCCTCAATTTGTAACCTCTTCTCTTCAGATATCTTCCTATCCTCCCTTTCAATATACTTGTCACATTCTGAAGTTACATATTGGATCAAAGCTTGACCCTCCATGTTCATTTCTTTCGCAGTCTGCACAGCAGCAGATCGAAACTTTGCCAGATCAGCAATTTGTACTATGCAACCTTTAAAATTTCCAACTATACAAATCTCTAATTATGGCTAATAATTTCTAATGATAACCAAGAACAACCACAGGCACTGACAGCTCAACTACTATTTAATTTCTCCAAAAGGAATGCTTTTAGTTTTATACTATCTGAGATTCCTAATATACTTGATAATATTTTAAGAATTAAAATCCCAGAATCAAACTACACCAATACCTCGACTTTCGTCGCTTCGACTTTCGTCGCTTCACTCTTTCGTCGGTTTTCAATTCTAACCACGTTTCCAAATTTCGTCGCTCGCTTCGCTCTTTCGTTGCATTTGGTCACAACTGCGCGTCATCTTGATTCTTTCGTCGTTCAGTCTTTGAACAGAAATCGTTCGGTGTGCACTGTTTTTTTTTTAAGTTGTCCGCATTGAATCTCTTATATTTGTCATTAAACATATTAATACTACTTATTTTTGTGATTAAAATAACAAAACTATTCATACTATATTATTTTTGTGATTATACTGTAAACAGTTCATAGTTATTTTAGTGATAACAGTCTAATGACAGTGTTCATATCGTGATTATAAGACACGTGTACAGTTTTCATACTGTACTTTTGTGTGTGATTAGGCCTTATACAGTACTACTTATTTTTGTGCTTTAATATATTCATATTGGGTCCTAAGTGTAGTGACAATGTTAAAAGAACCCATAAGGTTCTCAATTTGCAAGAAAAGCTTAAGCTAATCAAGCTTAATGAACAAGGCATCTTAAATGCTGAAATAGGCCGCAGGCTAGGTGTACCAAGCACTACAGTTAGCACAATTGTAAAGAACAGAGCTAAAGTGTTAGAGGAAATTAAAAACGCTACGCCAGTTCATACCAAACGTATTAGAAAGAGGCACAATTTTAACTTTAGTCACCCCTCCCTCTAACCCTTCAGATTCCGAGCCATCAACATCAGCCCCAGCCCCAGTTAGATCTCCTTCAAAGTGCCATTCTCCTAAAAGAATTGGATTGAAATCCTCCAGTTCTGAAGATGAGCCTCCTCAATTTTCTACATCTGGTTTTCTAAGTCTAGAATCCCCCCTAAATTACCAACATTCAAAACTGTACATACTGTATATATTCATCGTCTACTTGCTCAAGAATTATTTTAAGGTAAGATGCTATTTACGTATTTTTTATTTTTTATCGTATTTTCTTTACTCTTATGTTTATTTCTGTTTATCTAGGTGTTGCACGCATTCGCAAGTGTTATATAGTTAGTTATTTACGTTTTTTGGCGGCCCTAATGCATTGTCGTGAAACATTCTAAATCCACATATCGAAATTAAAAAGTAAATGTAAAGCCTAACGAATTAATTCAATAAAAGGAAAGAAGAATGGTAAAAGACCAGTGCTGTCACAATGGCGTACGCCTGTGTTGTGGAATGCCATAATGACTGAACACGAGATCCCCTTTTCCTACTTCGTCTGCATATTGTAACGCTTTCACGTTTGCTAGTAAAGCCTACTGCATAAACTACACGCGGTTCAAAAATAAAACGTGTACTGTATTTCTTAGAAAACCTTGAGATAGACACACTGCGTAATGACCTAGATTAATACTAGCATTAATGTCATTATATACACTGCGTAACCTAAAAGACAGACGGACTTAGAGAGAGAGAGAGAGAGAGAGAGAGAGAGAGAGAGAGAGAGAGAGGGCTGAACGGAGGAACGCATGCAATGCTACCACGCCGTCTCGCGATAAAAGTGAACGCAAATCACACGCGAAAGGCATGAAGCACTAATTTTTTTCAAATAGACAGTGATAAAAAACACTACCAATACGAGGTAAGGTTTTTAAAAACATGTTTAATGCTTATTAGGAAACATGACACAATACTGTTTACGTTTGAAATCCTGACAGTACAGAAGACACCCCATCGTATCGAAGTGAACGGGTGGTAGAAGAAAATACATATTTTGAACGAAGCCACTTGGCCCCATTAAATTTATATATTTGGGTTCCTTAGGACTTGCTGACCAAGAATATGTTAAGTGTTACGCAAATAGTCTAGGAATTAACAAATTATAGCCAAAATAAAATAGTGAGGTTGTCTGACAGCACCAGATCATATTTGCTCAGTGGCATGTTTTAAAACCACTAATTTTCCGGGAAATAGGCCAACAAGTTAAATCCGATTTGATTGGCTAGAATAATATGTAAGGCGAAACATGATTAGTCGACTGCAAATACTATTTTTGGTTGTTAAGGGAAACGGTAGGAAGGGTACTTTTTTTCAAATGCTTTTGTAAACATGGTCTTATTGGTTAGACCATTTGATATAGTCAATTAGGAGCGTCAGTTCAGGGCCACATTTTGAAAATAAACTTACTGAGAAGCAAGTGCGTTGAGATCCAGCTCATATTTTTCTAATGAAAGCCTGGGTCAGAGGCAGATCGGAATTGTGCCATACGTCATCGCCAGTCAATGTATTTGTTTAATATTTCCATGAATTTTGGTAAGCTAGAAATATTTGATATCTTTTAGATGAAAAATTGAATGTGAATTGATAAATTTATGTCTGTATGTGTGTGGTTCAGTAGCAAACATGAGGAAAAGCCTAGATATTGCTTCCCCATGAACAAAACTTGTCGGAGAGGAGTATAACTGCATGGGATTGCCAAATAGTACTATGGCACCTATCTTATTGAATAGAAGGAAATAATGCTGGAATTGCAGAGGCGTTGTAACCATTAGGGAGAGGAATACTGGTGTATACTGTTACATGAGAAGCTAGCAGTTGGCCTACCGCGCTGAACTCGGTGTTTGTTACGTATTGTCCTTAAGTGTGGAAATAGATTATAAATTAGTTCTGAAGTAGGAGGTACAACCTTCTTGTTTCAGGGACCGTGGTACTAACGTATTAAAGCAGCACCTGGTCTGAGTTTTGCTGAATCCAGAGGCTGGTAGCAGACTCCTTGGTCAATATATCGACCAGTGTTGTGTCTCAAGAACACGGTGAAGCAAGCGAGCAGTGGAGACTGTTTCCTGCCGCCCACACAGAAGTTAAGGTTTCGTGGCCAGAGCAGCTCAATCTTGTGTATACTGTGGTGAAGTGGGATGTTATAAATATTTATCGGGGACTTAGTGTACTGACTGAGATCAGCTGTGAAGGTATCTATATCTATTAAGAGTAGTGTATTATAGATAACCTTACTTGCTGCCACATATATATATATCTCAGTCAGAATTATTCTGGAATAGTGTGATGACTACGTTATGTGTCTAGGGTATGTGTATGATGAAGTGTAAGTCACAACAACAGACAGATAAACAATCAAATAACAATATGTATTCATTGTTGTTATAAAGGTATATGTGTCCTGATTCAAATACAAAGGAACCAGGGATCACAATCAATTTTAATTACAAGTATATGTACAGACTTTATCAATATGAATATTGTAGTGACATATATTATTAAAAATATCCTATGTGTGTCAGTTGTGTAGTAGTAATATGAGGTAATACTGGTTTTGTTTTGTTCAAGCTCTGTTGGTATTTGTCATCATGACTTCAATAGTTTGTCTTTTGGGACTAGTATTGGAGATGTTCTCAGTTCCTGATATTAAGACAATTAAATTCCCCTCTGAATGTTATTTTTACAAAGTCATTTCAAGATGAGGGGACATAATGTTGAGCTCAGCTGGCCAAATCAGCTTATCTTGCGTGATGGCGGCAGGAAAGGCCAGGTGCTGCTCAGTACCATCAAGACCACGGTCCCTGAAATCAAGAAGGATGTACCTTCTACTTCATAACTAACTTATACTCTCTTTTTACACTGATCACAACACATCACAAACATTGAGTTCAGAGCGTTAGGCCAACTATCAGCTTCATGTGAAATACTTTATTCCAGCATTAACCTCCTTAATGGTTACCACGCCTCTGCCATTCCAGCATTATTTCTTTCTAGTCAATCATCCAGGTGTCAGTGTACTATTTGGCCATTCCATGCCGTTTTACTTTCCTCCGACACCCTCTGTTCAGGCTGGAGCATTATAGGCTTTATCTCCTGTTTGCCACTGAACTACACATATATATACAGGCATAAATTAACAATTCACATTCAATTTTCATTAAAAGATACTGAATGGTTCAAGCTTACCACAATTCATAGAATAAACACAGATACGTTGATTAGCAATGAATTCTGGCACATTTACTGGCACAAATTCCCATCTGCTTATGTTCCAGGCTTTTATTTAGCAAAAATATGAGCTGGCTTCAACGCACTGATGCTTTATCAAGCTTATTTAAACAAGTGGTTTCGAACTAACGCTCCTAAGTGATTATATCAGCGAGTCTGGCCAATCGAGCCACGTTTCGACAAGTGTTTGAAAAAATGTTACCTTCCTACGTCTCCCTAACAACCAAGATAGTATTTATAGCCCGACCAATCGTGGTTAGTCTTTCATTTGTTGCGCTCCAATCAATTTGGAGTTTACATGGTAGGCTATTTCTGTAACGTAAGGTTTTTTTCAAACACGTTATAAAAAAATTTTATGAGCAGAAATGATTTTATGTTGTCAGGCATCCCCACTATTTTATTTTGGTTATAATTTATTAATTCCTGGACTATTTGCGTAACGTTTTACATATTCTTTGTCAGCAAGCCCTAAGGAACCCAAATATCCAAATTTAAAAGAGCTACGTGGCTGCGTTCAAAATATGCAATTCCTTCTACCTCCTGTTTCGAAGATGTGCTGTCTGGGTACTGTAATGTTTTCAAACGTAAACCCATCTATTGTTATCTTTCCTAATAAGCGTTTTTTTGTGATTTTAAAACCTAACTCTGGGAAGGGTAGTGTATTTTATCACTGTTCGTCCGAAAAAGTTAGTGCATGTAGCCTAACACGCGTGATAGTAGTAATTGTGTATCGCGTTACGCTTGTTGGGGGTGGCATTAATAGCGAGACGCGTGTTTAATTTTGCATGCGTTCCTGATTTTATTCGCCCCTCTCTCTTTTTATTTGAGTCCATCTGTTCGTTCGTTTTGGTAACGCAGTATAATTAATGTTAGGATTAATTTAGGTCATTACGCAGGGTGCCTCTCAATGTTTTTCCAAGAAATACAGCACACGTTTCATTGAAGAAAGTGGGTAATAATACAGTAAGCTTTTACTATCAACGTGAAAGCGTTACAATTTGCAGACGAAGCAGAAAACAAGGGGGATTTCGAGTACCTTCTTTGTGGCAGCACTGTTATTTTACCATTGCTCTTTTCTTTATTAATTTTATTTGTTAGGCTTCATATTTACCTAATAATTTATATATGTGGATTAGAATATTCCACGACACCTCCCCTCTTAAAACAGACATTATATGTCAGTCCTTTATTCTATATACACATAGAGAAATTTATTATTATTTCTGGGGTTTACGGTGATTCTCATCACACGGATGGCGGCTTAAAAAATCCGCTCCCAAATTGGTTTTTTCCAGATATATACTCAATGCTAAAATTATATGGAGCCAAAAGTAAAGACCATCGGAGTAACCTGGAGTTCTCATGCCTAGCCTGTGCTAGAAACGATAAAGGTTTGTGGTCTGTTTGCAACTTAAATGCCTTCCCATATAGATAAATATTGAATTTCTTTATCGCCCATATTACTGCAAGACATTCTTTTTCGCTAGTTGAGTAGTTGATTTCAGCTTTATTCAACTTTCTGCTAGCATATGCCACTGGGCTTAATTCCCCATCCAATGCATCTGATTTCTGTAGTAGAGTTGCACCTAACCCAATATTACTTGCATCCGTCCTTACTATGAATTCTTGACTTAAGTCAGGTAATTTCAAAATGGGTTTACTTGTGAGCTTTTCCTTCAATTCTTGGTAAAGTCATTTCACATTGTGGTGTCCATGTAATGCGATCTGGATGTCCTTTACGTGTCAATTCAGTTAACGGTGCACATATGGAATTAAAGTTTTTGATATACTTCTGGTAGAAACCACATAATGAGACAAAGGATCTCACGTCCTTCTTGGTTTGTGGTCTCGGGGCTTTCTGTAGTTTCTCTAAGTTCTTTGGGTCAGGGGTCATGTTTCCCTGATAAACTGTGTGTCCCAAAAATTCCAATTCTTTACATCCAACGCAACATTTGGTTGGTCGGGCTGTTAAATTTGCCTCCCTAAGTCGATTAAACAGCATGTTCAGAGAGTCAATGTGTTCCTCAAATGTTTCTGTTGCTATAAGGATATCATCCATAAAATTTGTTATACAGGGATTATTCAGAGGATCCAATAATTTTCTCATCATTCTAGAGAAGACACTAGGCGCATTCTTCAATCCAAATGGCAATCTATTAAACTCATAGTGTCCTTCTGAGGTACTAAAAGCTAGGTATGGTCTAACCTCAGGCTTTACTGGAATCTGATAGTATCCTTTACTCAGATCCACTTTTGAGAAATATTTAGCTTTATTTAGCCTGGCAAACAGCTGATTTGTATCCGGCAATGGATCCACCTGTCCTTCTGTAATAGCATTCAGTCTCCTGTAATCTATACAGAGTCTATGTTCTCCAGAGGGCTTCCTTAAGAGTACAACACCGGAACTATACGAAGACTCACTGTGCGAAATAATTCCTTCCTTCAATAGATAGTCTATCTCTTCCTTCAAAGCTTTCTCCTTAGCAAACGGAATCGAATATGGTTTCATACAGACAGGTGTGGAGTCTATTAGTTTCATATCATATTCCAATAGGTTTGTATGCCCTGGTCGGTCTGTTAACACCTCTGCATGATTATTTAGAACCTGTTGCACTCTCTCTTTCTGAGTTTTCGTTAAATGTGTACTGATTTTCACCTGTGCTGCTGTCTCACAGGGGTGTAATGGATATTCAAATGATGAAAGTGGTTCCTTTTTCATCTCCATGGCGATGGACAAGGTCAACAAGTGTGTCTCTTCCTGATGTTCTCTTTCCAAATATTTCTTCAGGAGATTCACATGATAGATTTTTTCTTTCCCCTTCTTATCTATCTTATAATTTGTTCTAGACACCTTCTCTAGAACTGTATATGGACCCTGCCATCCAATTTGTAACTTATTCTGACTCCCGGGCAAAAGAAGCAGTACTTTCTCTCCCACAGTCAAATTTCTGTCTTTCGCCTTCCTGTTATAATAGGCAGCATGTTTCTTCCTGGCTTGTTTCAAATTTTCATTGGCAAGTTTCCAGCCAGTTTTTAACCGAGTGGTCAGCTCATTCACATATTGGTATGAAGATGTAATGTTTTCCTCTGCCTTTTCATCAGTCCACGTTCTTAACAAAGCTACATATGGACCTTTAATTGTGTGGACCTATTTGTCCATGCACCGGTATGGTCTCTTCCACTCGAAGCTTTATAGTGATGATTTTTCCTCCCAGAATTATCATTCACAAAACGACCGCTACCAATTTTTCTTTTGGGGCTTTCTCCCCACTTAAAATTCTTGATGAGAGATTTCCTCTCTACATCCTCTTCCTCCAGTTTGTTTAAGTCCGATTGAGGGATTTTCGGCTTATCCTGGGGTAAGACATCTTTTTGCACTCTCCGCATAGTGGCCATTGTAAAACAGTTAAGTGAAGCTTGTCCGTGAAAAGGGGCTTCCCATTCCATTTGGTCCACTTTTTTCAAATTTATATTTCTTTTTATTATCAGGCCTAATTTTGCCCCGTGGCGTGTCCAGGTCCTGATCCATGTTCCCACTTGTGGGTGTTCCCTCATGTGCTATGCTACACCTTTCTACAAAATTCTCAATGTCCCATCTTGCTTTGGGCCAATAATAATTGTGAGCCACCTTTTGAATGATGGTACCTATCTTCTCATGGTCCCCATCTGGTTTCACATGTAGGCTCCTTATTAAGTCTGCCCTATATCTTTTTGGAAGAACCAGCTGTCCGTGACCTTTGGATCTAGCTCCAGTCTTCCTATACATCAACTTGTTTTTCATGTAAAAATCTCCCTTGCCTGGAGTTGTATGACAAGTTGACAATTTTCTGAAACAAGGCTTGAGTGTTTTATCCCCAGCCTGTGCCTTCCTCATCTCTTCTGGAGTGGTATCTAACATAATATCCTCCTCCTGTCTTGAGGTCGACCTGACCTGAAGGGTTGCCATATACACAGGTTTCCTTCTGCAACGGTCAGTGTCATGATTGTCCATCTGACAATTTTTACACCACCTTTTTCCTTGGTTGAAAGATTTTCTTTCATCATATTTCCTTTCATCGAATTGTGGGAATTTATTTTTATTTTCATACCGTGGCCTATCAAACTGGTGCTTACTTTTGTTTTGATCTCTAGGATCAAATTTATTAAAGTTCTGTGGTGCCCTAAAGTTATCCACTTGTTTCTTTTTATTACCTGTTACCTCTGCTTGAGCTGCTTGATACCTTTCAGCAACATTTAGCAACTCACCCAGCCTCTCTGCACCTTGTTCCATGAGAAACTTTCTCAGGTCTGGAGCCATGGACTCTCTTAGTTGCTCTATAAGGACCATTTCCTTAAGATCTTGGGTTTTCCCCAGAGAAGTCCATTTCTCCAAGTATGTCTCTATTCGTGCAGAGAACTGGTGATAGGTTTCACCTGACAGTAGTTTAGCATTCCTAAATTTTTTCCTATAAAATTCTGCATTCTTTTCATACCTTAACAAAAGAGCCTGCTTTAGCATGTCATAATTTTCCTGATCACCTCTGCTCATTTTTGCAAAAACTTCATAAGCGGCCCCACGAAGTCCCTGAGATAACTTTAAGCTCCACCTTTCTCTCTCTAACCCATACGTGGTAGCTAATAGTTCATACCTATTTAGGTAGCTCTCTATATCATCGTCTTTCTCAACAAAATGATCTAAATGAAAATTCATAGCTGAGGTTGAGGCTCCTTGAGTAACCGTAGCATCAGAGGCAAAGGGACTGGCACCATTTTCAGGAGCATGGCCTTGAAACTCAAACTCCCTTAGTCGTAACTCATGTTCCCTTTGTAATCTTTTATCTTCTGCTTCCCTTTCTGCAGCTAATTTCCTCTCTTCCCTTTCTGCAGCCTGTCTTCTTTCCTCGGCTTCCCTTTCTGCAGCTAATCTTTTGTCTTCTCTTTCTGCTTCCAATTTCTTATTCAGCCTCCTCAATCTGCAACCTCTTAGTCTCAGCCTCTGCAACTTTCTCAGCCTCTAACGGCCTCTTTTTCTAATCTTCTTTCTTCGCGTTCAATAAATTTGTCACATTCCGTAGTGACATAGGCAACCATAACTTGCCCATCTAATCCTAACTCTTTTGCAGTCTGTACAGCAGCAGATCGAAACTTGGCCAGGTCCGCCATTGTCTATCAGGTAAATTTCTACAATGTCTAACCAACAATTTAATCTCTAAATATATCTAATGGACAACACAGGCACCGTGAGCTCAACCTTATTTAATTCCACCCAAGGATACCTTTTAATTCTTATATTCCCTGAAGTGAATTACCCCCAATATTTTTAATAGGGAAAGATTCAAAATCCCAAGAGCGAGACCCCAATATATGTGGTGAAGTGGGATGTTATAAATATTTATAGGGGACTTAGTGTACTGACTGAGATCAGCTGTGAAGGTATCTATATCTATTAAGAGTAGTGTATTATAGATAACCTTACTTGCTACCACATATCTATATATCTCAGTCAGAATTATTCTGGAATAGTGTGATGACTACGTTATGTGTCTAGGGTATGTGTATGATGAAGTGTAAGTCACAACAACAGACAGATAAACAATTTAATTTAATCCACTACTCTTGACAACACTGTGACACTCACATACATATAACACTCTATGAGAATATCTTAAGGAGTCACTGATAACTTTTCAAATAACAATATGTATTCATTGTTGTTATAAAGGTATATGTGTCCTGATTCAAATACAAAGGAACCAGGGATCACAATCAATTTTAATTACAAGTATATGTACAGACTTTATCAATATGAATATTGTAGTGACATATATTATTAAAAATATCCTATGTGTGTCAGTTGTGTAGTAGTAATATGAGGTAATACTGGTTTTGTTTTGTTCAAGCTCTGTTGGTATTTGTCATCATGACTTCAATAGTTTGTCTTTTGGGACTAGTATTGGAGATGTTCTCAGTTCCTGATATTAAGACAATTAAATTCCCCTCTGAATGTTATTTTTACAAAGTCATTTCAAGATGAGGGGACATAATGTTGAGCTCAGCTGGCCAAATCAGCTTATCTTGCGTGATGGCGGCAGGAAAGGACTCCTCTGCTCGAATTCTCCCCTGGGCTCTGGAGACACCTCACTGATAGCTAAAAAGACCAAGGAGTATGCTGTCCGACTCTGGATTCAGCAAAGCTCTGACCAGGTGCTGCTCAGTACCATCAAGACCACGGTCCCTGAAATCAAGAAGGATGTACCTTCTACTTCATAACTAACTTATACTCTCTTTTTACACTGATCACAACACATCACAAACATTGAGTTCAGAGCGTTAGGCCAACTATCAGCTTCATGTGAAATACTTTATTCCAGCATTAACCTCCTTAATGGTTACCACGCCTCTGCCATTCCAGCATTATTTCTTTCTAGTCAATCATCCAGGTGTCAGTGTACTATTTGGCCATTCCATGCCGTTTTACTTTCCTCCGACACCCTCTGTTCAGGCTGGAGCATTATAGGCTTTATCTCCTGTTTGCCACTGAACTACACATATATATACAGGCATAAATTAACAATTCACATTCAATTTTCATTAAAAGATACTGAATGGTTCAAGCTTACCACAATTCATAGAATAAACACAGATACGTTGATTAGCAATGAATTCTGGCACATTTACTGGCACAAATTCCCATCTGCTTATGTTCCAGGCTTTTATTTAGCAAAAATATGAGCTGGCTTCAACGCACTGATGCTTTATCAAGCTTATTTAAACAAGTGGTTTCGAACTAACGCTCCTAAGTGATTATATCAGCGAGTCTGGCCAATCGAGCCACGTTTCGACAAGTGTTTGAAAAAATGTTACCTTCCTACGTCTCCCTAACAACCAAGATAGTATTTATAGCCCGACCAATCGTGGTTAGTCTTTCATTTGTTGCGCTCCAATCAATTTGGAGTTTACATGGTAGGCTATTTCTGTAACGTAAGGTTTTTTTCAAACACGTTATAAAAAAAATTTTATGAGCAGAAATGATTTTATGTTGTCAGGCATCCCCACTATTTTATTTTGGTTATAATTTATTAATTCCTGGACTATTTGCGTAACGTTTTACATATTCTTTGTCAGCAAGCCCTAAGGAACCCAAATATCCAAATTTAAAAGAGCTACGTGGCTGCGTTCAAAATATGCAATTCCTTCTACCTCCTGTTTCGAAGATGTGCTGTCTGGGTACTGTAATGTTTTCAAACGTAAACCCATCTATTGTTATCTTTCCTAATAAGCGTTTTTTTTTGTGATTTTAAAACCTAACTCTGGGAAGGGTAGTGTATTTTATCACTGTTCGTCCGAAAAAGTTAGTGCATGTAGCCTAACACGCGTGATAGTAGTAATTGTGTATCGCGTTACGCTTGTTGGGGGTGGCATTAATAGCGAGACGCGTGTTTAATTTTGCATGCGTTCCTGATTTTATTCGCCCCTCTCTCTTTTTATTTGAGTCCATCTGTTCGTTCGTTTTGGTAACGCAGTATAATTAATGTTAGGATTAATTTAGGTCATTACGCAGGGTGCCTCTCAATGTTTTTCCAAGAAATACAGCACACGTTTCATTGAAGAAAGTGGGTAATAATACAGTAAGCTTTTACTATCAACGTGAAAGCGTTACAATTTGCAGACGAAGCAGAAAACAAGGGGGATTTCGAGTACCTTCTTTGTGGCAGCACTGTTATTTTACCATTGCCACCAGAAACAAACACTTGAAGTCATGATGACAAACAACCACCTAGCTTGAAAAGCCAGTATTACCTCATAGTGCTACAGCACATCTTACACACATATTGCAATAATAATATATGTCAATACAAAGATCCTATCTATAAATTGTGTACATACAACTTGTGATTACATTTGATTGTGATTCCTGATTCACTTTGTAGTTGAATCAGGATATCTAATATTTGAAGGAATTAATACATATATTTTTAAAAGTTAACACTTGACTCATTTAAGATAGTCTTATAGAGTGTTCTATGTATGTGAGTGTCACAGTGTTGTAAAGTATTGTTGATTTTAATTAAAGTGTTTATCTGTCTGTTGTTGTTGTGACATACACTTCATCATTATCATAACCCTAGACATTCAACGTAGTCATCACAATAGCCCAGAATAAGTCTGGCTGAGGTCTAAATGTGGTAGCAAAGTAAGGTTATCTGTAAAACACTACACCTATTAGATACAGATACCTTCACAGCTGATCTCAGTCAGTACACTAAGTCCCCTATAAATATTTATATAATATCCCACTTTACCACATATATTTGTAAGCTAAATAAAGGCTATGCTTCGACTTTCGTCGATTTTCGACTTTCGTCATAGCTCTGGTCCCTAACCTGTCGAAAGAGTGAGGTATTGGTGTACCCAATATAGGTGAAAGGTTAAAATCCCGGACCAGAAGACCCCAATATAAGTGGTGGATTTGATGTTATGAATTGTTGTAGGTATTATTATATTTGTATTTGTCGTAAATTTATTTTGAGAGAAAAGAGTCGTAGAAATAGTGGTCCGGTTTAGAGTGGAAAATGATGATGGAAAGCTCAGTGATAGAAAATGTAGATATTAAATAGTTGCTTCACAGCGTGCTGGAGGAGAGTAAAGACAGACTTATTTACGACAAATCGCTTCTCTCAATCTTCTCTTCCGCTCTCCTGGTCAAACAATTATTTGCCAGTTTTCCAGACTCGCATCTGCGCGCACACCGATTTGGTGTTTTTCACACACACAGACGATGTAGATACAAACTATATTAAACGAATAGGGGAAAAGTTGGGCTTTGGGTATATCCAACACACAGAACTAAATGAGTTTATGTGATTGTATTCACTTTAAACATCAATCACTAACAAATATCAGGTATTACATAAATTATCATAAGTACACAAATGCAAATAACAAGTTTGGGAGGGGTGAAGAAGATTGGTATCGACTAAGCCCTTCCCGCTTATTAGACAAAGATAAACCCAGTCCAGAGATAGATAATATCAGGAACACGGGTACGTTAACCTAACAGTGAAGTTAATTACTCTGAAAAGAGGTGTTACCAAATTAGTTATGGTGGTAGACAAAAAAATACTGTTATCCCAACTGGTGTCTTCCCTTTACTAAGCAAAGAAAAAAAAGGGGGGGGGGGGGGGATGAAACAGAGTTAACAAATTATCCCACTAAAGGAACAATGCCGGGTATACAGAAAACGTATTACCCGGTAGGCAAGTTAACAAATGGTTTGTTGCAAAAAAATTAAATCTCCTGTCATTCATACACACTGTGCGGATCCACACTCATATACACCACACACTTACCGAGTTGCAGCATCAGACAATCCCTTAGAATGATAAACACAATAATTAACTCTTGACGTATGACAACTGTCTAGTCCTTCTATGTCCCGCCCCAGATAATGCGAGGATTCACTGAGAGCAAATATTCCCGCTTATCGCCGGACTTGAAGTTCTAAGAGTTCTTGTGTTTTTATTATAAAGAAACGAGTCTATGGGATGGCACTGACGCAGTTCGACATAGGGGTGAAAAATGAGGTGATGGTATAATCCTTCACTGCGTGATGATAGTCACTGACCGGGAAAGTTTTTTTAATCCAGTGAGGAAAAACTCTGCTCGGTCACAGTCAGGTAAATCGGTAATCTCTCACAATAGAGCAGTATATAAACTATCGCTACTGGCACTGTTCATCTTCCAGTTTATCTTACAGATTTAATTTGATGATAATAATCAAATGATCTTGGGTAGGCTTTCTTTCATGTAATTATGTTAGCTAGGCCGTACCGGACCACCACAAGATTTACTTTAAAAAAATGTCTCATCAAACTGTCTGGAAGTTTAAGAACCGAGTATGGAAACTCTGAAAGATTTCGTTATTGCTGGGATTGCAAAAGGTGATCAATCTAGAGAAAAAGATAGAAAACCCATAACAACATAATCATACTTTAAAACAAATAATCTTCTAAGCGCGCGATAAATTTCCCGTTAAGCCTATTATACACTCGAGTATTTAATTATGTATTTAATAAACACTGCGCGAGTTCTAGTGGTTAAATCACACATCTATAAATATAGGACTTAACTAAATTTATTAATTATAAATTCCTTCGCGACTTTAAAAGTTAATTTAAGCATCTATTATCTTTTGAAATAATATAATAGATAGATCATTATATTTACAACTGGAACTATTGAGACGGTTTAATTTAATAGGTTTAAATTAACACAAAATCCAATGAAATATAATGATCACTTTACACAATATATATATTACCGCTTTGCACAGAAATAGAATTCACTGCAAATAAAATGAAAATCCATGGGATAATCTAGCAAGATTTCAAATATCGCTAGTGCTACTATCAAGTTCTGGCCAGCGAATGATAACGTGTCTAGTCTTGATGGTCTATTTAGCTAAAATGGAATGTAAGTTGAGTGGGACATGATAAACTTGACAGCTTATTTGATCTCACGAACGATTTGGGGATCTGACCGCCAAATCAAGGGAAGAAGCCGCCCCCTGGTCTTCGTATCCGCTCGCTGCTGCCCGTTTCGGCTTTCCCCCGTTCGCTCGGTTGCGATTGACACCTAGACGCGAAATTAGCGGCAAGCAACTGCGTCTCGTATCAGGGACCACTACTGTCTTTGATAACGCCGATAGTCTCCCCTGAAATCCCTCAGTCTGTCTCTTTGATCTCGTGCCGCATGCTAAATGAGTCCCGGTGGAATGAGTTCTGGCAAACGAAAAGTTACAACAAATGTTCAGGGGTTCTAATGTTATGGAAAGCTAAAAGTCCCTTTAAATCATCCATCATATCAGGGAGAATTCACTTGTCAAACTAGACGTACGTCACAGTATTAAATGAGATTAGCTATGAAGGTCCCTGAAGATACCCAATAATATTGTGAACTTTTCAGGGTACCTTTCCACTACCACCTTTTTATCTCATTCAAAATGTATTTATATTAGTATATTAAATGACTTCGCGTTGTGTCTAGGGTTATGAATGAAGAGTGTAATGTACAATAATTCACAAACATACAAACAAATAGTTTATTATACACAACAGCACACAGTACTACCACAATAACATACAAACGACACTCTAAAAGGCTATCTTATTTAAGACTGTGGTTGAACTTTGTGTAAATAAGATTTTTACAGTTTTATTATCCTGATTCAAATTTATTTGTAATCAGGACTGACAATTTAAAAGTGAAATCAAAATAATTATTTACATCAGTTAAATAGCACAATAGATCCTTTGTCCATATATATAATATTTTTCTAATATACGTCTGTAGTGTTCTCCTATTTTAAGGTAATGCTGGTGGTACTACTAGGTTGTTGTTTTAAATCATGTCCTTTTGGAAATGTTTGTTTCTATTTTGTCACTTGTGGAACTATTACATATTTGTCCCAGTTTTATTCACTGTCATTAGATCGTTCTTTTAAAGTTCTGTAGTTGAGCTTTCAGGTGCCGAACGAGAACTTAACTTGGCCGTAGACTATAGGTTGAACCTTTCCTCTGCTCGCTTGACAATGTGTTCACTGTTTGATAGGCAATGGCCACTAGCATGGGCTCGCAGTAAACAGGCAGAGTCCTGAATCAATCAATTTTCAAGCGTTTGGTACCACATTAACGTCAGTACCCAGGACCTCACAATTTTCAATGAAATATACACAGAGACGATGACTGACACAGTTTCGATCTGTTTTATTGCCCAGGCTGCTTAGAACTTGTATTTTAAAGCACAGCCTGCTCTCATCTATCACTGTTGAAAATGTTCTTAGAAATGGCGTCCTCCCCAACGCTTATTCTGACAATATCGATTCAGTTAGCCAATCGCTATTAATATCACAAGGGTAAACAGTCTTTTTCAAAAAATATCATTCAAACTTTTCCTACGTTACTAGGTTATTTATGTTTATTCAAAGGTCAGCCAATAATATTTAGTCTCACTTCAAATGCCACCCAATCAGATTCACTGTACTATCCTAGCCTATATGTCACCTACTTTTTTCCCCAAAAATATGCGATCCAATCTAAGCAGATATGACTTGACTTGACAGTATCTCTGATCTCTATGTATTGTTTTATCAATATTTAATTAGTTAAGGGACTATTTATATAACTAATAACATATTCTTGGTCAGCAAGTCTTCAGGTACACGAATCTACAATTTTTAAGGGGCTATGTGGTTTGGTTCAAAATTCTATCTTTTTTTCTATGTTGGTTGTTTATTTTTAAACTACCTCCTGTTCACTTCTTTTCTCATGTACTTACGAGATAATTACGAGAGCTTTGGTCATTCATAATAAGAGCTTGAAATGTTTACATGACCGAGGTGTCCACAATTCTAACTTTTTCATTGTATTTGGGGAAACCCCTAAGGCAAGGCTTGCCCCTGTGCTATGGTTGCTTTTAGTTAAAATCAATGCGAAACGAATTAGCATTTCATCTCCTTGCCCCTCCTCGTTCCACAATGCATTTTAGGCAAATATTTTCTTAGAACTAGGAAAAGTGGTTGTTTATGTCAAGGACGAATTTGAAAAAATTGGGTACCGTTTTGTTCAGCTATTCGTTAGCAAATAATAATCTGAAGGCGTAGGCGATACCAACCGTTCTAGCAGAAAATTCTTTTGTACTTTCTTATCTTTGCCTTTATGCCCTATATTGTTATATATTAATTTAGATATTGTATTTAGAAGTCACTACAATCCGAGAAAGCTAGGCATCCGATCTCACTACCCAGGAGATAAATGGGGGTATGACATCATTAAGACCACTGGTTCTGAAAAAAAAAGTCCTTAAATTATATTCCCTCAACGGAGAATCGAACCCAGTACCTCTAGACTTCGAGGCGGACATAGTGATCTTGTCATACCACCTCAATCCTTCTATTCTACACAAACACCCATTTATCAAAGTCTGTAGCTTCTTGGCTGTTATTTTTGCTGTTCTCCGTGTTTCACATCCATATTACAAAGTTGACTTAACATTTGAGTTGGAGATTATGAGTTCTTTGTTGAACTTGATTTCTTGTGATTATATAACCCCTTAATGTTTTTAATACACGGTTATGTAGGGTTTGATGATAATGTATCTTTTTTTTTTTTTGCAACGTATTTAGTTATTTCTTTGTTATGATTGAATACTGTAAATATGAATATGCCGCTATGTTACCTTTACAAACTTTTTATTACTTAAAATTAACACTTGCAGTAAATATGAAAATGAATGGATACAGTACCATAAACAAAATTAGAGAGAGGAAGGACATAATGTTAGTTGGCCAGTGCGCCCATTCTCAACCATTCGTTCGTTCGTTCTTCATTGTCTATTCTGTCCTCCACGCAGTTTGTTTTTAACAGCGGAAAAAATTTTTTGTGGCACTTTAAAATTTGATCTGCTGTAGTAACTCACGTATATTCAAGTGCTTTCCACAAAACTATTATCCATTAAGATAGTTCTGCATTACTAGCCTGCATGACAAGTAGGACCAACAGAGTCGAAGGAAAAAGAGACACAGGCATCCACTAACTTGTAAGCACATTCGCATAAAGCGTCAACAACAGACTTACGCCAGGCTTATAATCATTCTCTTCTGTTTGTTCCTCCGTTTGAGGTGTCTGCCTTTTCGTGGCCAGATACGCTTCTTTCAGCCACAGATAGAGCAGGCTATTGAAACAACAGAGATCCAGTCATAGGATCTGCCGGACAAGTGCATGTATTGACCATATGTGGTTACTGTTATTTCTTTGGGTATTTCCACTAATAGCATGCGAAATCTGGAGTGATTTCATCTCTTAGAATTATCACGCAGGTAAACAATAAACACTCGTATCATGTGATTAGAGACATGTGACTAGGTCCCGGTTTTTTTTTCCCCTTACTTCTGAGACTATTTTGCACAAATTGATTTAATTCTGATCCTCGTTTGCCTTTTTGTTCTTTACAGAACATGCAATCATCATGGTAGCTGGTCCTCTTGCAAGAATCTTGCACCAAGGCATTCATATGCTCTTGCAGCGATGTGTCCTTAGCTATTTGTTATACAGGGTGAGGCTGCCAATCCTATGCACGTTGATTACTGGTTTCCGATAATGTGCCCGCACGGTGTCCTGATGTCATGTTGTGTTTCTTTCAGATTTGCCCGCTACTCTGCCCATCTTCTGAAGTCCTACTATACATATGATTGCCACCATTTTGAGGCCAATTGCTACAACTTTGTTACTGTTACATTTTGAGGTGATCTTGCCCTTTCTGAGGTGATCTCGTCCTTCCTGAAGTGATCTCGTCCTTCCTGAGGTGATCTCGTCCGTCATGAGATGATCTAGTCCGTCATGAGATGATCTAGTCCGTCATGAGATGATCTAGTCCATTATTAGATGTTCTTGTCCGTTTTTAGATGATCTAGTCCGTCATGAGATGATCTAGTCCGTCATGAGATGATCTCGTCCGTCGTGAGATGATCTAGTCCGTCATTAGATGATTTAGTCCGTCATGAGATTACCTCGTCCGTCTTGAGATGATCTCGTAAGTCATGAGATAATCTCGTAAGTCATGAGATAATCTCGTCCGTCATGAGATGATTTCGTCCGTCATGAGATGATCTCGTCCGTCGTGAGAAAATCTCGTCCGTCCTGAGGTCACCTCGTCCGTCTTGAGGCTATCTCGTCCGTCCTGTGTTCATCTCGTCTGTCCTGTGGTTATCTCATCCGTCTTGAGGTCATCTCGTCCATCCTGTATTTTTCTCGTCCGTTTTGAAGTCATCTCTTCCGTCTTGAGATCATCTCGTCTGTCTTGAGGTCATTTCATCCGTTTTAACGTCATTTCGTCCGTCCTGATGTCTTAACGTCATCTCGTCCGTCCTGATGTGATCTCGTCCGCCCTGATGTGATCGGGTCCGTCCTCAGGTGATCTCGTCTGCCCTAAGATGATCTGTTCCACTTTTAGATGGTCACATCTATTCTGACGTGATCTACTGGATCCTTTCTTCAAATCTAATGTGATCTCTCATTTTATGGTTATCTCTTTCATTCTGAGCTGATCTCTTCCATTTTAAGGTTATCGCTTCCATTCTGATGTGATCTCTTTCGCTCTGAGGTGATCTCTTCCATCAGAGGTAAAATATTCCATACTATGGAGAGAACTTCCATTCTGATGTGATCTCTTCCATTCTGATGTGTCCTTTTCCGTTCTGAGATGAAATCTTCCATTCCGAGAAGGTCTTTTTCCATTCTAAGATGATTTCTTCCACTCTGAGATGAAATATTTAATTCCGATGTGAAATCTTTCATTTTTGTTGTATCACTTCCATTGCGGTTTAATCTGTTCCTTGCCGATGTGATCTATTCCATCCTGATGTCCTTCTATCCTGAGGTCACCTGCTTCAGGCTTATTAGCGTTTAAAGATGTCCAAAGTAAGTTATTCTTGGTTTATCCCTATATTTTATTACTGCAGATGTTCCAACCATGTTCCGAATCTCTCTGCTTCTCAGTTAACCACAGAGATAGATTTTATAAAAAAAACGAGTTTCATCCATGACGTGGGGTTTTGTTTTTGTTTTTTTCTCTACAATGGTCGATTGATCGTCTGGAAAAAAGAATCGAGAGAAGGATATATATATATATATTGTGACGGTATAGCCTCCCCTGCTTTGCAGTAGTGGTCCAACAATGGCCAAAACTCAAGAGCATCTATTATAGGCTTCAATGAAGTCTATCTTTACACAAGATTACTCTTGGCAGAAATGTAGATAGAAGAGTAGTAAAGCTTTTATCACATGGGAGTCTTCACAAGATATTCAGATAAGCGAAAACAATGCTGGCTGTTGCTGAGCACGTTAATTCTGTAATCTGCCGACACTTTTATGAAGACTTTAGCAATGGTTTATTCTAGCTCGTTGAGCCCCACCCCTGAGTTAATCAGTGGAATTATTATTATAATATATATATATATATAGCTATGTTTAGAGTGTGTGTTTAGTAACTTTGACTGAGGCAAAGATGTAGTACATTTAAAAGGATTAAATCGAAGTTAAATTTGTTACATTACAAATAACAAAATTTAATAATCACTTTAAGTTTTAACAGTTGGAAAATAATTTGAATAGTTATGGAAAAGGTTTCATCACTTGATTGGGATTGAACTGAATAAAGGAGGCCACTTTTGGCAGCGGATATTTGCACTTAGCTGCCAATGGTAATTTCTTCTCCTGCTGGTTCAGTTCTTTTCACTCTGCTCTCGGTCGTCTCTGATCAAAGTTCAGGCGCCGCACGTTCCCAGAACGTCCAAGGAGTAACGGCTAAGTTGGTTATGCGTCTGTCTATAAGACCCTCTTATGATGGCGTCTCGCAAAACGTCAGTCCACTTTTACCTTCACTTGGTTCCAGAGATAGTACATTTTGCTGGTACCACCAATAACTGGTAAAAGAAATAGAAACGAAACGCTCTTCTGAGTATGGCGTTTTTTCCGACACATTTATGTGCCCCTCTCTTCTATTCTACCATCCCATGTGTGACGAAACGGGGCACCTCTATCGATCTTCGGTTCTCTCCGGCAGTATCAGTACATTTGTCGTACTGACTTTTATTAGGTGCTGTCAATTATCGCACTTTTCTTGTTTTCTTTCTTTCTTTTTTTTTTTCTGCTAAGTAGCAGATATCTGATTGGGAGCCGCGCTGGTGTAATGGCTTCGGCGTTGTACTGGCGACCAGGTGTTCATGGTTCAAACCCGGGCGTCAGCGTTTGAAAAAATGTTTACGGCCGGAAATTTGACTGAATAACCTGAACGGCTCCTGTGATAAACCCTCTGTGGATGGGAAGGAGCGAGCCTCCTGACCGGGTTGGAAGGAAAGTCCTCAGGTTCCCCAGCCTCGCAATGACAAGTCATTGGGACGAAGGGCTGAAAGCCCAAGTGCCGCTGGTTAAGAAAAAAAAAAAAAAAAAAAAAATCAAATTGCCCTGTAGGTGATAAATGTCACATTTGCAAGGAGTGCTACCCAGATTTGTGGTTATAGGCGCGGCCGATTAAAACTTACATCGGTCTACGCTATCGGCTTCATTCACCGATAAGACCTGGGGTTTGCGCACACATACGACAGATAACGAGATTACTGTCTGTGTGTCACATTAGGGCAGACAAATGTGATGTAATTGCTTTCGGTCCTTGGTTAAAAAAGTAATCATTGATTTATTACATTTCAGACAATATGATCTACAAATATGTTTGTAAGAGTGTATACAAGGCATCAGATGTCCATATATGGTAATACGTGACCTTTGCAAGCATGCACCTTATTTCACGTGGGACTATTTTGAAATATCACAGCCTATCCTGCATGATTTGAAATGATTGGATCTTTCTGATTAGATTAATAACATCACTGGAGGAAATATAGGCTGACAATTTCACAGTTTTATTTCTCTGTGATTTGCACGCTCGCCAAGACATCAGACCTTCGCCAGAAGAAGAACTAGATTCATAATTCCTAATTGTTATCCGGACCTTTTATTGGAGAACCAGATAAGACTTATAAAGCACAGGAAATCTCTTTCAAATTTTTATAAGGAACAACCGGGACTAGGAAATTGAAGAAACATGGAGTCAGAAAGGGCAATCTATGTTAAAATTAAAAGAAATCCCAGACACATGTTGTAAGAGAACGATTCGTCTCTTTTATTCATCTGGGCGACAAGCCTGTAGCCAGGATTGGCGTAAGTTGGATTTCCATTTCATATTTTATTACTAACATGTGAACTAACATATATACGTATATATTACCATGTGAATTGTATTGTGTGAAACTCGCTATTGGATGTCAAAGTCATTTGAGGCTGGCAACCTCAGCGTATAGAATGATGATTCATGAACCACCACTTCACGGGCTGGTGATTGCTTTATTGATAGTTTCGTAAAGAGAACTAAAAGCATGAAGTAGTTCCAGGTTCCCTATGGAGCAGGGAGGGAAAGATGAAAATAAATGACGTACATTCTAAGCATAAAACTTAAATTTTCAAAGCAGTATGAATGTCCCTATAAACATATTCACTTTAAAATTAATGTAAGGTTTCACGCTTTAAACCAGTGTAAATGTCCATGGGAAAATATTCATTTTTATTAATAGAAGTTTCAAACTTTTCCACCAGTTAAATGTAAATGAAACACGATTTAATTTATATTGTGAACACTTTTCAAACAGTGGAGATGTAAATGTAAAACATAGTATATCTGTACGTTTAACCTTTTTCATTTAAATACAATGTAAAGCTAAAGCTATTCAGTTTAAAAGTAAAGGAAGTTTTATCCCGAGGGATTAAATTTAATTCTCATCGAGGGTAAACTCTGAGTTAAGTGGGATGGTGAAATAGAAGAAGGAGGGTGGGGGCACACAACTGTGTCGGAGAACGCCATACTCAGAAGAGCGTTCTTTTCTATTCTTCTATCACAGTTATTGGTGGTACCAGCAGAACGTACTATTTCTGGAACAAGACGGGATCAAAAGCCTACGCTTTAAGACACAGGACACTGTGTAGACTTTCCTGGAAGATTCTGGGAGACGAGCTACACCCGACAACCCTGACCAGAGACGAGTGATCAGTGTGAAAAGACAGAACCGTCATTGGCAGCTAATTTCAAATATATGCTGCCATCTGAACTTTCTTACCCTTTTCGCAATCCCAAATACGAGGATGATAGCTTTTCTTTATCTTCAAACTGTTAAAACTAAAGTGAATATTAAATTTTGTTATTTGTAATGTTACAAAATTAACTTAGATTTGACCATTTTAAAGTTACTGCATGTTTGTCTCACACAATTAACGTACACACATTCTAAATAGAGCTATACTTGAATAAGAGAATTCCACTGAGTAAATCAGGGGTAGGGGCTTAACGAGCTGATAAATAAGTGCTTAAATTCTTCACAAAAGTGGTCGGCAGGTTACAGAATTAACGTGCTAAGCGACAGCCAGCAATGTTTTTGGTTACCAGAATTTCTTTTGAAGACTCCCATGTGATAGAAGCTTTACTACTCTTCTATCTACATTTCTGCCATGAGTAAACCTGTGTACAAATAGACTCCATTGAAGCCTATATTAGATACTTTTGAGTTTGGTCGCTGTTGGACCACTACTGCAAAGCAGGGGAGGAAATACCGTCACACCATGTCAGAATTTACCCTCGATTAGAATTAAATTTAATCCCTCGGGATAAAACTTCCTTTACATTTAAACTCAATAGCTTTAGATTTACATTACATTTAAATGAAAAGGTTAAACGTACAGATATAATATGTTTTACATTTACATCTTCACTGCTTGAAAAGTGTTCACAATATAAATTCATTTGTGTTTCCTTTATATTTAAATTGTGGAAACGTTTGAAACTTCTATTAAGTTAAAATGAATATTTTCACATAGACATTTACACTGGTTTAAAGCTTGAAAACTTACATTAATTTTAAAGTGAATATGTGTATAGGGACATTTACACTGCTTTAAAAATATAAGTATTATACTTAGAATGTACATCATTTCATTCATCTTTCCCTCCCTGCTACATAAGGAACATGGATCTACTTTACGCTTTTAGTTCTCTTTACAAAACTATCAATAAAGCAATTACCAGCCCGTGCAGGGGTGGTTCATGAATCATCATTCTAGATCTGAGGTTGCCAGCCCCAAATGACTTTGACATCCAATAGCGAGTTTCGCACATTAAACTTCACATGGTAATATATATATATATATGTTAGTTCACATGTTAGTAATAAAATATGAAATGTAAATCACAACTTACGCCAATCTTGGCTACACACTTAAACGAGAACTAGAGACAGAAGGGGAGATAATGAGGAATACGTGGAAAGAACTTGAGCTGTTGGTACGTGACAGGAGGAGACTTGGCGTGTGTTTGTTGAAGGCCTATGCTCCTTGAGGAGCTCAAGGGTATTGAATGTGTAGTTACTGCTGGTCTTCTTAAGAGACAAAGAAAATAAAGGACCACTGCAATCTCATGCATGTCGTACAAGGCGACTAATATGCGTTTGTACATGGGGGCTGGCTGGTAACCTCGTCATATGAAACAAATTGCCATGGAAACTTCGGCTACAAGAGCGCGTGAATGCTAAGTGCAAGCGTCCTGCAAGAAGATCAGCTCCGTAAGAAGAGCACAAGAAATTATTGATGACGAAATTGATGGGGTGGACGCGGGGGTTTGATGAAACTTGATGGAAAAGAACTGCTTTACTTCTAACTAAATGTGATATTATTTAACAAAATGACATTCCTAATTTTACAAATTTCAGTGTTGGGAACATTTAAGTAAGACACGAGTGTTGTATTCTAAGTATAGACCAAGCTAGTCCGTCATCGTACAGGAGAACATTTTTTTTTTCCTTTTAACAGTGTGATGTTTATTTTTCCGACTTAAATTATTCCTGAAAATGTATGAACACAAATTGTAAAAATGAACTCGAGTTTCTAATTAAAACAACCATTAAATATCGTACTTCATTTCTATATATTTAGTATAAGCGTCCAATTGACAGAGTGGTTAGAGTACTGGTACCTCGCGGCAAAAGTACCGAGTTCGATTCACGGTATCATCACGCTCCAGTCTACCCAGCTGTAAATGGGTACCTGACTTGAGATAGAGAAGGAAAGGGCAGCGAGGAAAGGAACTGGTCACCCCCCACATCTCGATGCTGGACCTAGTGTCTTGAAGTCTCTAACACTTCACTCCCCTACGGAAGTATCTGCTATGGGACTACCTTTGACCTTTTTACATTTAGTATAATGTCGTTCCTTTTGGTTTGACAATAAAATAAAAAACAATAGCAGCGGAGCAGTAAACATTGTCTGTACAGCTCCGGGCAAAAACCTGCTGCTCCACTGCTCCGAGCTCCAGCTCTGAGCTCCGTATAAAAGCCCTGGTAACATGAACAAATATTCCAGACAAACATTACAAGGGGATGTCACTATAATTTATTAGTCTGAAGGTAAAGATTACCATATATCTAATTCTCAGTATACTCATCATAGTGTATCCTACACTAACAAGTATATAATCTAACATTTGTAAGCTGAACACTAAGAGAAAAAAAGAAACTTATGATTCACCCAGCACATATTAGAAAAGCTAGTTTCCATCCATTTTCCCCCTTGAGAGTTTTGCCTTCTTGTGGCGACGCCCGTTCTTTTATATCTATACTAAGTCCGTTGGTTGTATCAGAATGCATTTGCCATTCAAAAATACGACAGCTGTGTCCACTGAAGTATATTGTTGATAAAAACTAAGCCCTTAAAAGGACTAATAGCATTTATCTGCTGGTATGATGGTGCCCTTAAAAGAACTGCCTGTACCTCCTCAGCGAGCACAAAATGGGATGCGCTAAATAATACATAACTCATGATTGCTGATGCCACCACCACCTCTGCTGCTGCTGCTACTAACTACCAGCACCACCACCACATCTGCGGCTACTACTACCAACACTGCTACTACCACCACAATCTCTGTTGCTGCTACCACTCCACATCTGCTGCTGCTACCACTCCACATCTGCTGCTACTACTACCCCTATAAGTAGTATAGTAGGGCGGTTTCGAGTATTATTTTGGGGGAGCAATGGGTTTATATAAGGAAATATGACGTCAAAGAACCAATAAAATGGGGGAGCAAAGGATAATTAAATTAATATGAAACAAATATAAAGTTATGTTATAAGGCACTCGTAGGAAATAAAGAAGTAGAACACTAGACAACAGAAAAACAACAGACATGAGTGGCTTACCCAGGATTTGAACCCTGGACCTTCCGTGCGACAACACCGCCTAGCTATGCAAGCGAATCACACTGTCCTCCCTGCCATCTACGCATCCCTAAAAAAGGATGTTTCAATGACAGGTCATTAGTGCGAACCTCTATACATAACACCGGAAATTTACCATGGGCAGTTCAGCCTATTAATGACGCAATCACTTCTGTTGTTCCCCTATATATCAGTATTGGTCAGTCCAACAAGACAAAGACCTTAATACTGTGTCCAGTATGATAGATGGCAGGGAGGACAGTGTGATTCGCTTGCATAGCTAGGCGGTGTTGTCGCACGGAAGGTCCAGGGTTCAAATCCGGGTTAAGCCACTCATGTCTGTTGTTTTTCTGTTGTCTAGTGTTCTACTTCTTTATTTCCTACCAGTGCCTTATAACATACCTTTATATTTGTTTCATATTAATTTACTGTTTACAGGCCTCGTGGTTTCCCTACCTTATGTGTTACAAAAGGATAATTATTGTCGTTAGCTGGTCGGTGGGGTTTTTAATGGAGAGTGAGGGGGGTATTGCTTTTGGTTTTGTCTGGTGTTTTGTGTGTAGGTATTGATGAGAATATAGGGGTGAGAAAAAAACCATGTAAGAGAGAATACAAATGTACACGAAGTGAGACAAATTTATTTATTTATATTTTTTTATTTATATAATAAGGGGGTTGTAGAGGTGGTCAGCCGGCGAGGTTAGTCTGGTTGACATTGTTGTCGTCCCTCTTGAAGATCAATATAACGTATAAGGGTTCTCCTTACGACGTCTAGGGTTAGGCGGACGAGATCCTCACGCGAGATCACTCGTAGGAGGACCTCCTCTAGATGTATATTTATCAGATCATCGAGGGTTGTTGTCAGGCAGGAGTGGGCTTCCGGATTGGGCTGCTCCTCCACACACCCCACACAGTACACAGGTCGGTTCTCACTGAGGGAATCTAAGAAAAACATTATACGAACAGGGCACATAATGGAAGAGAGATATTTTTAGATGGAAAGAGGTGAAGTGGTGACATTGTCGGAGTCAACTATTCTTTTTATGTAAAAAAAACGATAGGGAGTTGCGGTGTTGTTCGTATATTGAATTTGAAAAGACCAACCTGGCTCAAGATTGTTCTTCAGATCGGGAAATCCCACAAGAGCTGACATATTTTTTTGTTCTTATTACAACGACTAACTGTTTTACCGCTAGTTATGAAACCGGATCGATGGTCGGCGCAAACTTCGCAAGGAAACCATTGATCGTAGACCTCGTAAAATTCCGTTAGCATAGAGGGTCGAACTACTTCGATTAAGGCGGGTGTCGTCAGCGCTAAATATAGGCTGTCGGTATCCATCTCGCCACGGAAATTTAGTACATTAAATAAATGTAACTAAGTATTTGTTCCAGTTATCAAACGGTTATCTACTTATTTGTGCTGCGATTTTCAAACTTTAGTGAAAACGTTTCTTCCAATCAGCAAAGATGGTCCCAAATTTTCTCCCAGTCCTGCTCAAATGTTCCAACCTGTAGGTGAATATCTATTAACCTGTTTTTAATTCTGTTATTTTTGCACGTGCCAAATATTTCTTTGAATATTTCTTGCATGTGTCAAATGTTTCTTACAGTTGTCAAATATTTCTAACAGTTGTCAAATATTTCTTACAGTTGTCAAATATTTCTTACAGTTGTCAAATATTTATGCAAATGTTTTTTTTTTCAGTTGTCAAATATTTCTTCAAATGTTTTTTCCAGTTGTCAAATATTTCTTCAAACGTTTTTTCAAGTTGTCAAATATTTCTTCAAATTTTTTTTCTAGCTGTCAAACATTTCTTCAAACGTTTCTTCCAACTGTCAAATGTTTCTTCGAATGTGTCTTGCAACTGTCAAGTGTTCCATGCTGTTGCCAAATAATTCGTGAGCTATTTCTTGCACTTGTCAAATATTTCTTCAAATATTTCTTCAGTTGGTTCTTGTAATTGCAAATATTTCATTAAATAATTCATGTATTTGTCAAATATTTCTTAACATGTTTCTTGAGGTTGTTTTTTCTTCCAGTTGTCAAACATTTCTCGTAATTGCCAAATATTTCTTCAAATATTTCTTGTAGTTGCCAAACATTTTTTCAAATATTTCTTCTAGTTGCCAAACATTTCTTAACATGTTTCTTGAGGTTGTCAAATATTTCTAAAAATATTTATTCAACTCGTTCTTGCACGTGCCAAATATTTCTTTGAATATTTCTTGCATGTGTCAAATGTTTCTTACAGTTGTCACATATTTCTAACAGTTGTCAAATATGTCTTACAGTTGTCAAATATTTCTTACAGTTGTCAAATATTTATGCAAATGTATTTTTCCAGTTGTCACATTTTTCTTCAAATGTTTTTCCAGTTGTCAAATATTTCTTCATATGTTTTTTCCAGTTGACAAATATTTCTTCAAATGTTTTTTGTCCAGTCGACTGGACAAAAAACATTTGAAGGAATATTTGTCAACTGGAAAAAAAACATTTGAAGAAATATTTGACAACTGGAAAAAAACATTTGCATAAATATTTGACAACTGTAAGAAATATTTGACAATTGTAAGAAATATTTGACAACTGTTAGAAATATTTGACAACTGTAAGAAACATTTGACACATGCAAGAAATATTTAAAGAAATATTTGGCACGTGCAAAAATAACAGAATTAAAAACAGGTTAATAGATATTTACCTACAGGTTGGCATGTTTGAGCAGGACTGGGAGAAAATTTTGGGACCATCTTTGCTGATTGGAAGAAATATTTTCACTAAAGTTTGAAAATTGCAGGACAAAAAAGTAGATAACCGTTTGATAACTGGAACAAATACTTTGTTACATTTATTTAATGTACTAAATTTCCGTGGCGAGATGGATACCGACAGCCTATATTTAGCGCTGACGACACCCGCCTTAATCGAAGTAGTTCGACCCTCTATGCTAACGGAATTTTACGAGGTCTACGATCAATGGTTTCCTCGCGAAGTTTGCGCCGATCATCGATCCGGTTTCATAACTAGCGGTAAAACAGTTAGTCGTTGTAATAAGAACAAAAAAAAAATACGTCAGCTCTTGTGGGATTTCCCGATCTGAGGAACAATCTTGAGCCAGGTTGGTCTTTTCAAATTCAATATACGAACAACACCGCAACTCCCTATCGTTTTTTTACATAAAAAGAATAGTTGACTCCGACAATGTCACCACTTCACGTCTTCCCATCTAAAAATATCTCTCTTCCATTATGTGCCCTGTTGGTATAATGTTTTTCTTAGATTCCCTCAGTGAGAACCGACCTTTGTACTGTGTGGGGAGCAGCCCAATCAGGAAGCCCACTCCTGCCTGACAACAACCCTCGATGATCTGATAAATATACATCTAGAGGAGGTCCTCCTGCGGGTGATCTCGCGTGAGGATCTCGTCCGCCTAACCCTAGACGTCGTAAGGAGAACCCTTATACGTTATATTCATCTTCGAGAGGGACGACAACAATGTCAACCAGACTAACCTCGCCGGCTGACCATCTCTACACCCCCCTTATTATATAAATAAAAATATATAAATAAATAAATTTGTCTCACTTCGTGTACATTTGTATTCTCTCTTACATGGTTTTTTTTTTCCTCTCACCCCCATATTCTCATCAATACCTACACACAAAACACCAGACAAAACCAAAAGCAATACCCCCTCACTCTCCATTAAAAACCCCACCGACCAGCTAACGACAATAATTATCCTTTGCTCCCCCACTTTATTGGTTTTTTGACGTCATATTTTCTTATATAAACCCATTGCTCCCCAAAATAATACTCGAAACCGCCCTACTATACTACTCCCATATCTGCTGCTGCTACCACTACCACCACCTCTGCTGCTGATACTTCTACCCCACCTCTGCTGCTACTACCACCAACTCTACTGCTACAACCACCACCTCTGCTGCTACTACTACCACCTCGTCTAGTAATACTACCACCCCATCTCTGCTGCTACTACCACCACCACCACCTTTGCTTCTACCACTACCTGTGCTGCTATTACCAGCACCTTTGCTGCTACTACCGCCACAACCTCTGCTGTTACTACCACCACCACCACCTCTGCTGTTACTACCACCACCACCACCTCTGCTGATACTACTACCACAACCACCTATGATCGCTACTACCACCACCACCTCTATTGCTACCATCACGACCTCTACTGCTACTACCACCTCTACTGCTACTACCACCACTTCTGCTGCTACTACCACTACATCTGTTGCTACTACCACCACCACTTCTGCTGCTACCACAACCGCCTCTATTGCCACTATCACTACCTCTGCTGCTATTACCACCACCACCATCTCTGCTGCTACTACCACCACCTTTACTGCTCCTACCACCACCTCCACTGCTGCTACCACCACCTCTACTGCTACTACCATCACATCTGCTGCTACTACCTCTACAACTTCTGCTGCTACCACAACCGCCTCTACTGCCACTATCACAACCTCTGCTACTACTACCACCACCTCTGTTACTATCAATCCTACCAGATCTGCTACTAATAACCACCACCCCACCTCTGCTGCTACAACTCCCATCATCACCTCTGACGCTACTACCACCACCTCTGCTGCTACTGCCACCATCACCTCTGCTGCTACTACAGCCACTACCACCCTTACTACTCTACTGCTGCTGGTACTACTACCACTACAACCACTACTACTACTATCACCATCACCACTTCTACTACCACCACCACTACTACTACCGCTACTGCTACTACCATCAGTACCTCCACTACTACTACTACCACCACCACCACTACTACTTTCATCACCACTGCTATTACAACTACTACCACCCCCACTACTACTACTACTATTACCACTACTATTACCACTACTGTTACTTTTACTACTGGTACAACCACTACTTCTACTACTACTACCACCACTACCACTTCATCTACTACAACCACCACTACTACTACTACCACCACCAACACCACAGCCCCTACTACTACTGCGTCCACAATTTCTACTCTGTGACATACCACTACCAGGCCACTACAACAACGACTTACCGTTACCATCATCACCTTTTGTTTTTCTTCTCGCCTTTTCACAACAATCACTGCCGCAGCCAACTTGATTCACATCCTAATAGCAACATCAAACAAAGGCCACAAGATACATGCCTGATTCTAAAACTCGGTAATTCCTGACTGTGTGAGCAATCTGGTCTCGCGTGTTTGCTCTTTGTTATGGAGCAAGCAAGCGTGTTAAAGAAAGGGGAAAAAATTGGCGTGTGCCGTTGTGCGATATGTGTAGAGTATACGGTAAATGTTGCAAGGTGTGTAAGACAGATAGAGAGTGTGAGAGAGAGAGATATAGATAGAGAGTTAGAGAGACAGACAGACAGACATATTAGATAGATAGATAGATAGATAGATAGATAGATAGATAGATAGAGGCGGCGGCGTGTGACTTTTATATAGCAAAATACTCGATCGATTTCAGGCGGTGGCGTTTCAGGCGGCGGTGTATGACTTTTTATATAGCGATATATTTTAGCGGCGGGGCTTCCTCTGACGATCAGACGTATGACTTTTTATATAGTAATATACGATAATGGTGTTTGTTTATACAATATATATAAAAAATCGATAATGACGGAAAATTTAAAAAATCGATAATGTTGGGTTACTAAGAGGGTTTTTGAAGTGCCTTTTTTGGGCTGGCGTGGGTGATGATGTAGCTGGCGGGGTGGGTTAGGGTGGATTTTTGTGGGAGGTGGTAGTGTATTGGTGTGTTTGTTTAGACATATATACACACATATATATACATTCATATATACGGAGATGTGGTGACGTTGTCAGGATGCATCTGTGGTGACGGAGGCTTAGGTTACTAAGGGGTTTTTTAAGGGAACGGGTATTGCTTTTTGGCTGGCGGTGATGCCTCATGGGTGTGTGCTGGGGTGTAGCTGGTGGATGTATGTATGACGCAGGAGTGACGTGTTAGATAGAAGTATATAGTTAATGATCTCTTTTAAAAGAATACTTGAGTAAAGAGGAAAATATAAAAATCGATAATGTTGGATTAGGTTACTAAGAGGTTTTTTGAAGTGCCTTTTTTTTGTGTTGGCGTGTGTGCTGATGTATGTTGTAGGGGTAGCTGGCGGGGTGGGTTAGGGTGGATTTTTGTGTGAAGTATTGTGTTGATAGTGTATCGATGTGTTTGTTTATACATGTATACAATATATGTATAAAAAATATAAAAAATCGATAATGTTGGGTTACTAAGAGGGTTTTTGAAGTGTCTTTTTTGGGCTGGCGTGGGTGACGATGTAGCTGGTGGGTTAGGGTGGATTTTTTGTGTGATGTTGGGTGTGTTTGTTTAGACATATAGACATACATATATACATTCATATATACAGAGATGTGGTGACGTTGTCAGGATGCATCTGTGGTGATGGCGGCTTAGGTTACTAAGGTTTTTTTTAAGGGAACGGGTATTGTTTTTTGACTGGCGGTGATGACTCATGGGTGTGTGTTGGGGTGTAGCTGGTGGTTGTATGTATGATGCAGGAGTGAACTGTTAGATAGAAGTATATAGTTAATGATCTCTTTTAAAAGAATACTTTAGTTAAAGAGGAAAATATAAAAATCGATAACGGGGACTTAGGTTACTAATGGATTTTTTAAGGAAGCGGGTATTGTTTTTGTGCGAGGGGGAGGATGACGATGTATAGTGGGGTGTGTTGGGGTATGGGTTATTGTGTGCGCGTATTTTAATTGTTGTATATACAATATATATATATATATATATATATGGGAGTGAAGTGTTAGAGACCTAGGTCTACCATCGAAAGTGCGACACGGTATTGTTGTGTATTATTTATTTTACATATAGACATATTTTACAACAGTTATACGAACAGTTAGACGATAGACTTAGATAATAAGAAGACGATATATTTAGACTTTTAGACAATAGGAAGACGATAGTTAGACGATATATACATATAATAGGGAGATATATTTAGACAATAGGAAGACGATAGTTAGACGATATATACATATAATAGGGAGATATATTTAGACAATAGGAAGACGACATATACAGAGACATACAAACAGTTATACAAACAGTTATACAAATAGTTATTTTACAACATTTATACGAACAGTTAGACGAACATTTAGACAAACAATTAGACGATATAGGTAACAAAAAAGCGTTTTAGTTAATATAGTTTTTATATTCAATAGTGTTTTTGAATTAGCAAACAGGAGTATATATAGTATTTTTTACAAAATGGACATTGATATTTTATCAAATGAATATACAATTATATGGTGTAATTTTTTTAACGTAATACATTTTCACATAGTGATATGTACAACAAAAAAAAATAATTATATTTTTTTAACGTAATACATTTTCACATATGAATGTACAATAATACATATTTATATAGGTAGATGTATGTTCAAAATATACAATATCACAGGGGTACAGGCCAGACCTTGAGGGGTGTCGTCACATTGTCGTCACATTGTCGTCACGTCGTAAGAAATATTTTATGTGTAGAGACAGTTTAAATGTTGAGGTGTGATGTGGTATGGTTTTGGAGGTGGAGGAATTGTGTGCTCTGAACCCGATATTTTTCCCACCCTGTGCCTGTTGTGTGTTGAGGACGTCTAGGAATGTGTGTTTGTCTACTTTGTTGTGGTGTTTGTTCAAGCGATTGAGTGGTTTTGAATATGATATAGATAGAAGGATGTGGACGGGATGCTTCAACATAATATTTTGTATTGGGTCTGTTTAATTGTGCGTTTGTGATAATATCGCTGTCGTGTAAGTTTGAGACAAAAGATTTGAAATCTGTAAGATTTTTGACTAAGTGGGGTTGGTCTAACACACAACTATTATTATTTGAGGCATGAAATAAGCGTAATTCGTTTGTTTCTCTGTGTCTCAAAACTACGTGGTGACTGAAGTTAATCTTGAATCTTTTTGTCTGTTGTGTAAAGACAGGATGCAAAAGACTTTCCCATTCAATTCTTTGGTTATTATGGAAAAAAGTGAAAGTCGATAAATATTTGTGGATGTTAGCGTGTGTTTTAATGGCGTCCCAGTTATCAGTGTAGATTTGTTTTATATCATCCTGTAGGTCTTGTAAGCTGTCTTCTTCAGCCGTCAAGCGGGGTTTTTTTTATATGGGGTTGGGTATTGGTCATTGGGCGTTTCTTGGTCTGACCTTTTTTTGGTGGGTGAGATGGGGTGGAACTTATTGAATAGGGGGCTCTTGGTAGTGTGGAAGTTGTTGTGGTGGAAGAGGCCGCCATAGCGGCTGAGTCTGACTGGGGATTCGGTGCTGTTGATGGGGCATCTGGTAGTATTGTCTGTGGGTTCGCCGAGTCTGGTGTTACTGTGACACCTGTTGTTGTTGGTGTTGGGGTGGTGTCTGCTATCGGGTTCTGCGTTGAGGTAGAAAGCTGGGTAGGGATAGCGGTGTGTTGGTGTTTTCTGTGGATGCGTAGATTGTCACGACGAGTAAATTGTTTCCCACAAATGTCACAGCTAAAACCGGGCATTGAGTGCCTGGTCTTGTTGTGTCGTAATAGGTCGGCGCGCCTCGTGAAGGTCTCCCCACATCTGCTACATAGCAGCTTGGTTTGTGCCATTGACGTGTCTGTTTGTGCTGAACTGGACCCATGTTTATTCTCTATGTGACGTTTCAGCGTATCGGGTCTTGTAAATACTATGCCACAGTCAGGACACTCGTGATTGGGGCGGTCGTGTGCTGTGGTCATATGGCGAGTAAGATCATGACCTCGCTTGAAAACAGACTGGCAGCGTAAACAAGCATAGCCCCGCTGTTGAGTTGACTCCATCTGGGAAAAGATGAACAAAAAGACGTTACTTACACATAAAATTAAATACATGTAATGAGAGAGAGAGAGAGAGAGAGAGAGAGAGAGAGAGAAAGAGAGAGAGAGAGAGAGAGAGAGAAAGAGAGAGCGCATAAACAGATAAATAAAACACAGTCTTATTTTTTTTTTATTCTGTTATCAAAGGAAAGAGGTGTTAACATATCAGAATGGTCCCCGCGCAGGCTGTGACAAAGATATTGATTTAAAACCCAGCTCGTTCGCGAGACAGCACCGAGTTGACCTGTCCTTTTTTTTTAAAATAACGAAAATATAAGTATTTATTAAAGTGTATGTTAGTTTCAATCATGGTTATGGCAAGGTGACTTAATGTAATATGTTGATTGTATTATCTCTATCTTTTTCCGTGTGTAGTTCAGTATTGTTTTAAAAGCCAAAAAACGCTATTTTCTAAACTATTATGTTGTCTAATTTTCACTGGCTGGTTAGGTAGTTTGTAGTGACTCGGGTCCTTAGTTATTTTTAACGTTATATGTTTGTAGTTACTATGAGAAGTTCTTTATAGAAGCAGCTTGTGAGTACAGAAATACGAATCGAGCGCATGTGTTGTGGAATCAAATCAATTTATCGATCTACCCAAACATCTTTGTGCTACATCCAAGCAAGTATTTGAAATAGACTATTACTCTATACAAGTTTAGAGTGTTGTTATCAGAAAGTATTATAAGTTTTAAGTATCACGGATAATTTTTCAAAACCCAAATATAATTTGCTTTCGCACGAGTTTAACAATAGACGAGAAACATAGATAAGGTTTAAACTAAGGAATTTTTCTCGTTATACCCACCACATAAAAAATAAGTCGGATAATTCTTAACTTAGCTAAACCATACACACATGTAAGAATTTAACAAACAACTATTATTAAAATACCTATTAGCCTAGACATATTAACTTTGAAACAGCCTTTACCAACACTGGCTAGCGAAAAAGCGAATACACAGACATGTCTTTTAAATAGAAAACAGATATTTAATACAACACACGGATAAGGAATAATAAGTTAGTCTCGGAGTTAACATCTTAACAAAACACACAGATAAAAACAACAGAGATATTTATTTATATTTAACACCTTAATACAAAAACACGAAGACCGAAAACATAAACGAAAACAAACGAATACAACCAAAACAGATATTTTTAAAGATATTTATTGTATATAGCCTACTGAAAACAGCTATATATAAAAATATTTATTTTTTATGTGTAAAATATATATTTTAACTCCCTATTATTATTTTATATTATTATAGGAAAAAAAACAGACGAATACAAACATATACATATACCGAGTTTACATTTAGAACTTTGTATAGGGTTTTCTTCCAGTCTCTGAGTGTTAAGAAAATACGCCTAGGAAAACACAAACACATACCCAGATATTTTTCCACAGAATACCCTTAAAAAGACACAGACATATATCTCTTAAAGGTCAGAGATATTTAACACAAAATACGAATAAAAACAGAATAACATACGTTTGGTGGTGAGCTGTTGCTTTTTCAGAAGTTTGATATTAGAAGGCTTTACGACTAAGCACAGAGACGTTCGCCGGTCCAGGTCTGGTTAAAGAATGAGACATGTCTAAAACAATTCATGATTAAGACAGTGACTTTCCAATAAAAGTAGTCCGAGTGTATGAATTTCGTGATGGAACCCGATTGGTTGTTGTGTAGAGATACTGTTTCAGAAAATAGTTCGCGCGCAAGCGCTTCGTCATGGTTTGGTCGATAAAAACGTTATCATAACATATGAACAGGAAAATCGACCTCGCCCTGGTTTGAAACCAGATCAATGACCCCACAAAACATCACGCGTAAATTTCTTGTTCACGTCACTCATACACAGTTATTATATTGTATGTTTCAAACAACAAATATGCTAAAAACGTGAGAATCACTGTTTCAAGAACGTAAGATTCGTGCTAAAAACGTGAGAACCAACCAACATGTATTGAGAATCAAGAATTTGAGAACCTTTGGTGTAAAACATTGTGACAATAAAAAACAATGTGAGAAGTACTGTTCAAGAATTTGAGAACCTTTGGTGTAAAACATTGTGACAATAAAAAACAATGTGAGAAGTACTGTTCAAGAACTTGAGAACCACTGTGTTTAAAAAACATTTACAACAAATATAAGTGTCTGTTTGGTACATTCTTTTTGAGTTGAACGACACACGCCTCGAAAGATAGAAAGAGAGAGAGAGAGAGAGAGAAAGAGAGATAGAGAGAGAGAGAGAGAACGAACGAACGAACGAGCTTTATTTTCAAAGGGTTGAGAATTGGTCACGCAGACCCGTCTAACATTCTGCCCTTCCTTTCGCGCACCTTTCATGCAGTATCCTTTCAATAGCACATGTATTTTTAGCAATATTTAAGCATACAACATTATCGAGGTAAAATAATAACATACATTTGTAACATGTAGACATAATCAAATTTAAGGGGGGAAAAAATTATTAATTAAAATACAGTAACAAAAATTAATACCTTAAAAGAGAAAGCGAGAAAAGAGAGAGAGAGAGGAGAGGGAGAGAGAGAGATAGAAAGAAAGGGAAAGAAAGAGAGAAAGATAGGAAGAGAGAAGAGAGAGAGCGAGAGAATAAAACACAGTCTTATTTTTAGGCTGTTATGAAAGGAAAGAGGTGTTAACAGACCTGCCCGCGCAGGCTGTGACAGAAAAGATATTGATTTACAACCACGCGCGTTCGAAACAGGTGACAATTTTCCCTTTCAGTTAAAATAACGGAGATTTAAGTACTAACGTGTTTGGTAGTTTGCACCATAGCAAGGCGTTTTTTCTTTGTGTAGCTAATGGTATGTCTAAATATTCTTTTTAATGTGATAAAAGTGTTTATTAATTTTTTGCGTTATCAGATTCTGTCTTTTTTATATTTGTTATGTTAACACAAATAAGGCTCACAAAAATACTTGTTTAACAGTAGGTGAGAAAATAAGGAAAATCTTTTTTCCTAGCACATAACCGGTTAGTCTTATCAACCACTCTTTAAAAATGTTATGTCAAGATAAAAAATAAAACAATTTAGTATCTGAGTTAACATAAAACACACAGTTATTAAGCTGAGTTAACAGCTTAACGGATAGACTATTTTGAAACAGATTTTTTAGCAACACGGGTTAGCGAAAAATTCGAATGCACAGACATACCTTTTAAAATAAAAAACAGATATTTAATACGACACACGCATAAACGAGCAACTAAAACTTTTATATTTTTAAAGATATACAACCTAACACAGAGTACCGAATACACACACACACACACACACACACACACACACACACACATACACACACACACACACATTTAGACCTTTGTGTAGGTTATGTCTTCACAGTGTCTGTTAAGAAAAAATATGCCTAGCGAACAACAACGGTCAGATATTTAAACAGAGAAATAACAGCTATATATTTAACATTCTAACGTGTTTCTCACTTTTTTTGTTAAGTTTTTATTTCAAAAATACTTTGTTTGATACTCTATTTTATTTTATTTTTGTAAAACTTTTGTTTAAAATGGTTGGTCGCAAAGAAAAAAGTTATCTCTAACGGCTTTCTTTCCTCGTCAATAAACCATCTGCCCACATTACAAATAAACGATAATTGGATTTATGCTGGAACATAACGAAACAGACATCGAATTAGAAACATCTGTCACTAGGTAAATAACGGCTCTCGATTTTTTCGAAGGGCTCAAGTAGTAGTAGGGTATGCGCAACTTAGGTAGTATTCTACCCCTCCATCTTGCCCCGCCTCTTCCTATTATCTCCCCCTTGTTAGCTCAAATCCGCCATCTTGTTATCTCCCCCTTGTTAGCTCAAATAACCTCCCCTTGTTAGCTCAAATCCGCCATCTTGACCCAAATAACCCCCCCCTTGTTAGCTCTAGTCCGCCCCCTTGCCCCCCATAACCTCCCCTTGTTAGCTCAAGTCCGCCATCTTGACCCAAATAACCTCCCCTTGTTAGCTCAAGTCCGCCATCTTGACCCAAATAACCTCCCCTTGTTAGCTCAAGTCCGCCATCTTGACCCAAATAACCTCCCCTTGTTAGCTCAAGTCCGCCATCTTGCGCCGCGCGCCTGCAGATTGCGCTTATATAAAAGTCACGCGCCTGCAGAATTTTTGCTATATAAAAGTCACGCGCCTGCAGCGCGCCTGCAGCGCGCCTGCAGAATAATACCTAAGTTGTACATACCCTACTACTACTTGAGCCCTTCGAAAAAATCGAGAGCCGTTATTTACCTAGTGACAGATGTTTCTAATTCGATGTCTGTTTCGTTATGTTCCAGCATAAATCCAATTATCGTTTATTTGTAATGTGGGCAGATGGTTTATTGACGAGGAAAGAAAGCCGTTAGAGATAACTTTTTTCTTTGCGACCAACCATTTTAAACAAAAGTTTTACAAAAATAAAATAAAATAGAGTATCAAACAAAGTATTTTTGAAATAAAAAACTTAACAAAAAAAAGTGAGAAACACGTTAGAATGTTAAATATATAGCTGTTATTTCTCTGTTTAAATATCTGACCGTTGTTGTTCGCTAGGCATATTTTTTCTTAACAGACACTGTGAAGACATAACCTACACAAAGGTCTAAATGTGTGTGTGTGTGTGTGTGTGTGTGTGTGTGTGTGTGTGTGTGTGTGTGTGTGTGTATGTGTATTCGGTACTCTGTGTTAGGTTGTATATCTTTAAAAATATAAAAGTTTTAGTTGCTCGTTTATGCGTGTGTCTATAAAAGGTATGTCTGTGCATTCGAATTTTTCGCTAACCCGTGTTGCTAAAAAATCTGTTTCAAAATAGTCTATCCGTTAAGCTGTTAACTCAGCTTAATAACTGTGTGTTTTATGTTAACTCAGATACTAAATTGTTTTATTTTTTATCTTGACATAACATTTTTAAAGAGTGGTTGATAAGACTAACCGGTTATGTGCTAGGAAAAAAGATTTTCCTTATTTTCTCACCTACTGTTAAACAAGTATTTTTGTGAGCCTTATTTGTGTTAACATAACAAATATAAAAAAAAGACAGAATCTGATAACGCAAAAAATTAATAAACACTTTTATCACATTAAAAAGAATATTTAGAACATACCATTAGCTACACAAAGAAAAACGCCTTGCTATGGTGCAAACTACCAAACACGTTAGTACTTAAATCTCCGTTATTTTAACTGAAAGGGAAAATTGTCACCTGTTTCGAACGCGCGTGGTTGTAAATCAATATCTTTTCTGTCACAGCCTGCGCGGGCAGGTCTGTTAACACCTCTTTCCTTTCATAACAGCCTAAAAATAAGACTGTGTTTTTTCTCTCGCTCTCTCTCTCTCTCTCTTCCTATCTTTCTCTCTTTCTTTCCCTTTCTTTCTATCTCTCTCTCTCCCTCTCCTCTCTCTCTCTCTCTTTTCTCGCTTTCTCTTTTAAGGTATTAATTTTTGTTACTGTATTTTAATTAATAATTTTTTCCCCCCTTAAATTTGATTATGTCTACATGTTACAAATGTATGTTATTATTTTACCTCGATAATGTTGTATGCTTAAATATTGCTAAAAATACATGTGCTATTGAAAGGATACTGCATGAAAGGTGAGCGAAAGGAAGGGCAGAATGTTAGACGGGTCTGCGTGACCAATTCTCAACCCTTTGAAAATAAAGCTCGTTCGTTCGTTCGTTCTCTCTCTCTCTCTCTATATCTCTCTTTCTCTCTCTCTCTCTCTTTCTATCTTTCGAGGCGTGTGTCGTTCAACTCAAAAAGAATGTACCAAACAGACACTTATATTTGTTGTAAATGTTTTTTAAACACAGTGGTTCTCAAGTTCTTGAACAGTACTTCTCACATTGTTTTTTATTGTCACAATGTTTTACACCAAAGGTTCTCAAATTCTTGAACAGTACTTCTCACATTGTTTTTTATTGTCACAATGTTTTACACCAAAGGTTCTCAAATTCTTGATTCTCAATACATGTTGGTTGGTTCTCACGTTTTTAGCACGAATCTTACGTTCTTGAAACAGTGATTCTCACGTTTTTAGCATATTTGTTGTTTGAAACATACAATATAATAACTGTGTATGAGTGACGTGAACAGAAATTTACGCGTGATGTTTTGTGGGGTCATTGATCTGGTTTCAAACCAGGGCGAGGTCGATTTTCCTGTTCATATGTTATGATAACGTTTTTATCGACCAAACCATGACGAAGCGCTTGCGCGCGAACTATTTTCTGAAACAGTATCTCTACACAACAACCAATCGGGTTCCATCACGAAATTCATACACTCGGACTACTTTTATTGGAAAGTCACTGTCTTAATCATGAATTGTTTTAGACATGTCTCATTCTTTAACCAGACCTGGACCGGCGAACGTCTCTGTGCTTAGTCGTAAAGCCTTCTAATATCAAACTTCTGAAAAAGCAACAGCTCACCACCAAACGTATGTTATTCTGTTTTTATTCGTATTTTGTGTTAAATATCTCTGACCTTTAAGAGATATATGTCTGTGTCTTTTTAAGGGTATTCTGTGGAAAAATATCTGGGTATGTGTTTGTGTTTTCCTAGGCGTATTTTCTTAACACTCAGAGACTGGAAGAAAACCCTATACAAAGTTCTAAATGTAAACTCGGTATATGTATATGTTTGTATTCGTCTGTTTTTTTTCCTATAATAATATAAAAATAATAATAGGGAGTTAAAATATATATTTTACACATAAAAAATAAATATTTTTATATAGCTGTTTTCAGTAGGCTATATACAATAAATATCTTTAAAAATATCTGTTTTGGTTGTATTCGTTTGTTTTCGTTTATGTTTTCGGTCTTCGTGTTTTTGTATTAAGGTGTTAAATATAAATAAATATCTCTGTTGTTTTTATCTGTGTGTTTTGTTAAGATGTTAACTCCGAGACTAACTTATTATTCCTTATCCGTGTGTTGTATTAAATATCTGTTTTCTATTTAAAAGACATGTCTGTGTATTCGCTTTTTCGCTAGCCAGTGTTGGTAAAGGCTGTTTCAAAGTTAATATGTCTAGGCTAATAGGTATTTTAATAATAGTTGTTTGTTAAATTCTTACATGTGTGTATGGTTTAGCTAAGTTAAGAATTATCCGACTTATTTTTTATGTGGTGGGTATAACGAGAAAAATTCCTTAGTTTAAACCTTATCTATGTTTCTCGTCTATTGTTAAACTCGTGCGAAAGCAAATTATATTTGGGTTTTGAAAAATTATCCGTGATACTTAAAACTTATAATACTTTCTGATAACAACACTCTAAACTTGTATAGAGTAATAGTCTATTTCAAATACTTGCTTGGATGTAGCACAAAGATGTTTGGGTAGATCGATAAATTGATTTGATTCCACAACACATGCGCTCGATTCGTATTTCTGTACTCACAAGCTGCTTCTATAAAGAACTTCTCATAGTAACTACAAACATATAACGTTAAAAATAACTAAGGACCCGAGTCACTACAAACTACCTAACCAGCCAGTGAAAATTAGACAACATAATAGTTTAGAAAATAGCGTTTTTTGGCTTTTAAAACAATACTGAACTACACACGGAAAAAGATAGAGATAATACAATCAACATATTACATTAAGTCACCTTGCCATAACCATGATTGAAACTAACATACACTTTAATAAATACTTATATTTTCGTTATTTTAAAAAAAAAGGACAGGTCAACTCGGTGCTGTCTCGCGAACGAGCTGGGTTTTAAATCAATATCTTTGTCACAGCCTGCGCGGGGACCATTCTGATATGTTAACACCTCTTTCCTTTGATAACAGAATAAAAAAAAATAAGACTGTGTTTTATTTACCTGTTTATGCGATCTCTCTTTGTCTCTCTCTCTCTCTCTCTCTCTCTCTCTCTCTCTCTCTCTCTCTCTCTCTCATTACATGTATTTAATTTTATGTGTAAGTAACGTCTTTTTGTTCATCTTTTCCCAGATGGAGTCAACTCAACAGCGGGGCTATGCTTGTTTACGCTGCCAGTCTGTTTTCAAGCGAGGTCATGATCTTACTCGCCATATGACCACAGCACACGACCGCCCCAATCACGAGTGTCCTGACTGTGGCATAGTATTTACAAGACCCGATACGCTGAAACGTCACATAGAGAATAAACATGGGTCCAGTTCAGCACAAACAGACACGTCAATGGCACAAACCAAGCTGCTATGTAGCAGATGTGGGGAGACCTTCACGAGGCGCGCCGACCTATTACGACACAACAAGACCAGGCACTCAATGCCCGGTTTTAGCTGTGACATTTGTGGGAAACAATTTACTCGTCGTGACAATCTACGCATCCACAGAAAACACCAACACACCGCTATCCCTACCCAGCTTTCTACCTCAACGCAGAACCCGATAGCAGACACCACCCCAACACCAACAACAACAGGTGTCACAGTAACACCAGACTCGGCGAACCCACAGACAATACTACCAGATGCCCCATCAACAGCACCGAATCCCCAGTCAGACTCAGCCGCTATGGCGGCCTCTTCCACCACAACAACTTCCACACTACCAAGAGCCCCCTATTCAATAAGTTCCACCCCATCTCACCCACCAAAAAAAGGTCAGACCAAGAAACGCCCAATGACCAATACCCAACCCCATATAAAAAAACCCCGCTTGACGGCTGAAGAAGACAGCTTACAAGACCTACAGGATGATATAAAACAAATCTACACTGATAACTGGGACGCCATTAAAACACACGCTAACATCCACAAATATTTATCGACTTTCACTTTTTTCCATAATAACCAAAGAATTGAATGGGAAAGTCTTTTGCATCCTGTCTTTACACAACAGACAAAAAGATTCAAGATTAACTTCAGTCACCACGTAGTTTTGAGACACAGAGAAACAAACGAATTACGCTTATTTCATGCCTCAAATAATAATAGTTGTGTGTTAGACCAACCCCACTTAGTCAAAAATCTTACAGATTTCAAATCTTTTGTCTCAAACTTACACGACAGCGATATTATCACAAACGCACAATTAAACAGACCCAATACAAAATATTATGTTGAAGCAATCCCGTCCACATCCTTCTATCTATATCATATTCAAAACCACTCAATCGCTTGAACAAACACCACAACAAAGTAGACAAACACACATTCCTAGACGTCCTCAACACACAACAGGCACAGGGTGGGAAAAATATCGGGTTCAGAGCACACAATTCCTCCACCTCCAAAACCATACCACATCACACCTCAACATTTAAACTGTCTCTACACATAAAATATTTCTTACGACGTGACGACAATGTGACGACAATGTGACGACACCCCTCAAGGTCTGGCCTGTACCCCTGTGATATTGTATATTTTGAACATACATCTACCTATATAAATATGTATTATTGTACATTCATATGTGAAAATGTATTACGTTAAAAAATATAAAATATAATTATTTTTCAATTGTACATATCACTATGTGAAAATGTATTACGTTAAAAAATTACACCATATAATTGTATATTCATTTGATAAAATATCAATGTCCATTTTGTAAAAAAATACTATATATACTCCTGTTTGCTAATTCAAAAACACTATTGAATATAAAAACTATATTAACTAAAACGCTTTTTTGTTACCTATATCGTCTAATTGTTTGTCTAAATGTTCGTCTAACTGTTCGTATAAATGTTGTAAAAATATATATAACTGTTTGTATAACTGTTTTGTATGTCTCTGTATATGTCGTCTTCCTATTGTCTAAATATATCTCCCTATTATATGTATATATCGTCTAACTATCGTCTTCCTATTGTCTAAATATATCTCCCTATTATATGTATATATCGTCTAACTATCGTCTTCCTATTGTCTAAAAGTCTAAATATATCGTCTTCTTATTATCTAAGTCTATCGTCTAACTGTTCGTATAACTGTTGTAAAATATGTCTATATGTAAAATAAATAATACACAACAATACCGTGTCGCACTTTCGATGGTAGACCTAGGTCTCTAACACTTCACTCCCATATATATATATATATATATATATATTGTATATACAACAATTAAAATACACGCACACAATAACCCATACCCCAACACACCCCACTATACATCGTCATCCTCCCCCTCGCACAAAAACAATACCCGCTTCCTTAAAAAATCCATTAGTAACCTAAGTCCCCGTTATCGATTTTTATATTTTCCTCTTTAACTAAAGTATTCTTTTAAAAGAGATCATTAACTATATACTTCTATCTAACAGTTCACTCCTGCATCATACATACAACCACCAGCTACACCCCAACACACACCCATGAGTCATCACCGCCAGTCAAAAAACAATACCCGTTCCCTTAAAAAAAACCTTAGTAACCTAAGCCGTCATCACCACAGATGCATCCTGACAACGTCACCACATCTCTGTATATATGAATGTATATATGTATGTCTATATGTCTAAACAAACACACCCAACATCACACAAAAATCCACCCTAACCCACCAGCTACATCGTCACCCACGCCAGCCCAAAAAAGACACTTCAAAAACCCTCTTAGTAACCCAACATTATCGATTTTTATATTTTTTTTATACATATATTGTATACATGTATAAACAAACACATCGATACACTATCAACACAATACTTCACACAAAAATCCACCCTAACCCACCCCGCCAGCTACCCCTACAACATACATCAGCACACACGCCAACACAAAAAAGGCACTTCAAAAAACCTCTTAGTAACCTAATCCAACATTATCGATTTTTATATTTTCCTCTTTACTCAAGTATTCTTTTAAAAGAGATCATTAACTATATACTTCTATCTAACACGTCACTCCTGCGTCATACATACATCCACCAGCTACACCCCAGCACACACCCATGAGGCATCACCGCCAGCCAAAAAGCAATACCCGTTCCCTTAAAAAACCCCTTAGTAACCTAAGCCTCCGTCACCACAGATGCATCCTGACAACGTCACCACATCTCCGTATATATGAATGTATATATATATGTGTGTATATATGTCTAAACAAACACACCCAACATCACACAAAAATCCACCCTAACCCACCAGCTACATCATCACCCACGCCAGCCCAAAAAAGGCACTTCAAAAACCCTCTTAGTAACCCAACATTATCGATTTTTTAAATTTTCCGTCATTATCGATTTTTTATATTTTTTATATATATTGTATAAACAAACACCATTATCGTATATTACTATATAAAAAGTCATACGTCTGATCGTCAGAGGAAGCCCCGCCGCTAAAATATATCGCTATATAAAAAGTCATACACCGCCGCCTGAAACGCCACCGCCTGAAATCGATCGAGTATTTTGCTATATAAAAGTCACAAAACAACAGTAGATACAAGAAAGTAGAAGTGGCGTTTGATTTTTTTTTTCTACGCGATAAACCGTAGATTCAACTTTTAATTTTGAAAATCACAACTTTATGTGGTTTGATGTGATATTTTTGCGTTCTTTAACCTAAAGAAGATGCATGGAGGCATATCTGGAGTCATCTTGTTATGACCTTCAGCTATGCACAATACTACAATATACATATGAGGAAGTGAACCTCTGTCTGTGAAGCTAATTGTACCCTCGTCGACTCTTGAAATCATCCACACACTTTCAGGGATTCCCCCTGTGGTGAAACATACTGAGAACCCAGCATTGCACACTAAGCTTGGAGGAGTCACTTGAGTCCCAGAAGTAACTCTGGCTTTTACCTGGTTTGCTGCATGCAGGAGGATCTCGGAATGGGAAAAGAGAAACCATTTTTTAAAGCTAAAGAACTTTCGGACTAGTCTTCTCCAGCCGGCATTTAAAAGCGCAGTATTCCCAAGTTCAAAGGTATTCTTGCTTTACCAATAAAATCTCACGGGCTGGCTCACAAAAATCACTCTAATCATAAACTGCATAAGACAAGAACGCGATATTGTCTTTGAAGTAAAGTTAACATTTGTTAAAATGTCATTTTAAATCACTTGTCTACCGCTCGGTTGATGGAATTTCAGGAAGTAGACCGTCCCATAGAGATCAAAGTTGCATGTCGGCTGCACTTGTTCCAGATTTCAAATACACTGAAAACAGCAACGATTTTATCAGATTAGATCTTCAGAAAGTTCAGCATTTCTCAAGAAGATCACAGCAGCTTTTGGCCTCTACCGCTGATCTAAATTGGTTTGGTTTAAGGACTATTTTCACTGCAAACAGGCAACTCCATCAGTGTTTCGATCTCCTCCCTTAAATCACACAAGGAGGATTTCAGCACAGTGCACGAACTCCGTAGCATCAGTAAAAATCCCAAATGCGTGTACAGGAATCACCCATTCTATACATATTTTTTGTGGTGGGTAGGTTTTCTAATTGTAAAATTTTGCCATGGCAGCGGCCTTATGGCCTACACTTAACGATTTCTAACTGCCGTCGGATTTTTAACGTGCGCAACTTGCATACGGGGCCTCCTGTTTTTTCGCCCTTATCCGAGATGGCTAGGCATCCGATCTCACTACCCAGGAGACCAGGGGGGAGTATGACATCATTAGGATCACTGGTTCTGAAATAATTTCCATAAATTATATTCCCTCAACTGGGAATCGAGCCCGGTACCTTTAGAATTCAAGGCAGACACTATACCTGCTAGCCGCTTCGAACCCCAAATCTATATAATACTGTGCATATTGTTCAGAAGGCGAATAAAAATGCATCAACACAAGTATGTAATTTACCGTTTATTAGCGCAAAGGGGAATAAAAAATATCGGAGGCACTCAGCTCAACTTATGAAATAATTTAGAAGTGGGGGCTAAGTCCGGAAGCCCACCTCTAAATACGCTGTTATTGTTGGAGTGCAAAGCTGTTATTCATCATGCTGGAGAAATTCTGACCGGGTGACAGTGCAAAATACTTAAAGAACAGGCAGGGGCAACAGTAGAAAGTATTTTGTGACGAGGTTGTAGCAATGTGTATGAAGTGTTAGTACAGAGGCAAAACAAGGAAACGGGAATGAATTCAGATTGCAAAAGAAGTGAGGGGATGGTATGGAGAAAAGTAGAATAAGATGGAGAAAAGAGGCCAGACGACTATAGTGGCGGAAAAGGGAGGAACTAGAAGAAGAGGAAGAGGAGATGGTCAGATAGTAGTGAGAAGGCAGATAGAAGTAGGGACAGAAAAGAAAGTGGCAATGAAAAGAAGAGAGTCCGATTGGCTAAGCGGTTAGAGCACTTGCCTATCGGCGGCAAAGTTACCGTGTTCTGGGATCACAACCTGGTATCGTCGCGCTCTAGTCTAGGGTTCCGCGAGAGGTTGCCAGTGGTTCCGCGGGAGATCGTGATTTAAAAAAAATAATAAAACATCGTTTTTTTTTTTTAACTTTGCGGGCCGATCGATGTTAGCGCTAGCGGTTGTGGGCAGTGACCGAGCAGCCCCGTATGGCAGTGCGCAGTAGGACTGTTTTCACTCTTGCACATACCATATTTCATTAGCATCTTGTAGAGTAGAAATGTATGATACATCTTTTAGGCCTACGTGGATAAGGTTAGGAAAAACAAAAAGTTGGAAATTAAAAACAAGAAACACTGAAGTTACTTCTACCAACATTGCTGACTTGCATTACAGTTGATATCCTTAGTGGGGAGGGAGAACCGCACAAAAAGAATAAGCTAATAAGTGGGCCAAAATAAACAGATCCACGGGAAAAAAAAGATATTCTCTACTCAAAAGCGCATTGACAATTTTTTATTGGATTATTATATTTACAACTTTTACTGATCACGCCTGGAAAAAGGGGAAGGGGTCGATCTAGACGACGGTGGACCCAGGACATCACAGAGAGTCTGAACTTGTCTTTGGCAGGTCGACTTGCCCAGAATCGTGATGCGTTCAGAGCAGCTGTAATGGAGACAACGCTCTGGAAAGAATACGTCACATGTTGATGATGATGACTGATCACGATAACGTACATTGAACTGTAGATACTTACTTACTTAGTCGTTTCCCTTCTACCGTGAGGTGTAGAGGTTTGGAAGAGAGAGCGCCAGACTATCCTATCGGCTTGAACTGTAGATACAATAAGTTTTATGTAGAGGTTTCCCTGAGACCAAAATTATTTCAAGTGCTCCTCCAGGATAAAAAGGCTGATAAAGGCTGCTTTAGTCTATCCAACCGTACATGGGTACCTGATGATGCTCTTGAGTTATGGAAGGTAAAGGCAGCGAAGATGGGAACTGGTTATCGCACCTGATAAAGCTAGATCTGGTAGGGTGAAGTCTTTAATACTGAACTCCCCTACTGCAGTAGTTGCCTAGGGATTACTTTTATCTTAGTGAGAAGAAACAGGAAAAAGATGTGGATGTGCAGAAGTCAACGTGTATTGAGTGAAACAGAAGTAAACGTGTATTGAGTGAAACAGAAGACAACGTGTATAGAGTGAAACAGAAGTAAACGTGTATTGAGTGAAACAGAAGACAACGTGTATAGAGTGAAACAGAAGTAAACGTGTATTGAGTGAAACAGAAGTAAACGTGTATAGAGTGAAACAGAAGTAAACGTGTATAGAGTGAAACAGAAGTAAACGTGTATAGAGTGAAACAGAAGTAAACGTGTATAGAGTGAAACAGAAGTAAACGTGTATAGAGTGAAACAGAAGACAACGTGTATAGAGTGAAACAGAAGTAAACGTGTATAGAGTGAAACAGAAGACAACGTGTATAGAGTGAAACAGAAGTAAACGTGTATAGAGTGAAACAGAAGACAACGTGTATAGAGTGAAACAGAAGTAAACGTGTATAGAGTGAAACAGAAGACAACGTGTATAGAGTGAAACAGAAGACAACGTGTATAGAGTGAAACAGAAGAAAACGAGTATAGAGTGAAACAGAAGACAACGTGTATAGAGTGAAACAGAAGTAAACGTGTATAGAGTGAAACAGAAGTAAACGTGTATAGAGTGAAACAGAAGTAAACGTGTATAGAGTGAAACAGAAGACAACGTGTATAGTGTGAAACAGAAGTAAACGTGTATAGAGTGAAACAGAAGTAAACGTGTATTGAGTGAAACAGAAGTAAACGTGTATAGAGTGAAACAGAAGTAAACGTGTATAGAGTGAAACAGAAGTAAACGTGTATAGAGTGAAACAGAAGTAAACGTGTATTGAGTGAAACAGAAGTAAACGTGTATAGAGTGAAACAGAAGAAAACGAGTATAGAGTGAAACAGAAGTAAACGAGTATAGAGTGAAACAGAAGTAAACGTGTATAGAGTGAAACAGAAGAAAACGTGTATAGAGTGAAACAGAAGACAACGTGTATAGAGTGAAACAGAAGTAAACGTGTATTGAGTGAAACAGAAGACAACGTGTATAGAGTGAAACAGAAGTAAACGTGTATAGAGTGAAACAGAAGACAACGTGTATAGAGTGAAACATAAGTAAACGTGTATTGAGTGAAACAGAAGTAAACGTGTATTGAGTGAAACGGAAGACAACGTGTATAGAGTGAAACAGAAGTAAACGTGTATTGAGTGAAACAGAAGTAAACGTGTATTGAGTGAAACAGAAGACAACGTGTATAGAGTGAAACAGAAGTAAACGTGTATTGAGTGAAACAGAAGACAACGTGTATAGAGTGAAACAGAAGTAAACGTGTATTGAGTGAAACAGAAGTAAACGTGTATTGAGTGAAACAGAAGTAAACGTGTATAGAGTGAAACAGAAGTAAACGTGTATAGAGTGAAACAGAAGACAACGTGTATAGAGTGAAACAGAAGTAAACGTATATTGAGTGAAACAGAAGACAACGTGTATAGAGTGAAACAGAAGTAAACGTGTATTGAGTGAAACAGAAGTAAACGTGTATTGAGTGAAACGGAAGACAACGTGTATAGAGTGAAACAGAAGTAAACGTGTATAGAGTGAAACAGAAGACAACGTGTATAGAGTGAAACAGAAGACAACGTGTATAGAGTGAAACAGAAGTAAACGTGTATAGAGTGAAACAGAAGTAAACGTGTATTGAGTGAAACAGAAGACAACGTGTATAGAGTGAAACAGAAGACAACGTGTATAGAGTGAAACAGAAGACAACGTGTATAGAGTGAAACAGAAGTAAACGTGTATTGAGTGAAACAGAAGACAACGTGTATAGAGTGAAACAGAAGTAAACGTGTATTGAGTGAAACAGAAGACAACGTGTATAGAGTGAAACAGAAGACAACGTGTATAGAGTGAAACAGAAGTAAACGTGTATTGAGTGAAACAGAAGACAACGTGTATAGAGTGAAACAGAAGTAAACGTGTATTGAGTGAAACAGAAGACAACGTGTATAGAGTGAAACAGAAGACAACGTGTATAGAGTGAAACAGAAGTAAACGTGTATAGAGTGAAACAGAAGACAACGTGTATAGAGTGAAACAGAAGTAAACGTGTATTGAGTGAAACAGAAGACAACGTGTATAGAGTGAAACAGAAGTAAACGTGTATTGAGTGAAACAGAAGACAACGTGTATAGAGTGAAACAGAAGACAACGTGTATAGAGTGAAACAGAAGTAAACGTGTATAGAGTGAAACAGAAGACAACGTGTATAGAAGTGAAACAGAAGTAAACGTGTATAGAGTGAAACAGAAGTAAACGTGTATTGAGTGAAACAGAAGACAACGTGTATAGAGTGAAACAGAAGACAACGTGTATAGAGTGAAACAGAAGACAACGTGTATAGAGTGAAACAGAAGTAAACGTGTATTGAGTGAAACAGAAGACAACGTGTATAGAGTGAAACAGAAGACAACGTGTATAGAGTGAAACAGAAGTAAACGTGTATTGAGTGAAACAGAAGACAACGTGTATAGAGTGAAACAGAAGTAAACGTGTATTGAGTGAAACAGAAGTAAACGTGTATTGAGCGAAACAGAAGACAACGTGTATAGAGTGAAACAGAAGACAACGTGTATAGAGTGAAACAGAAGACAACGTGTATAGAGTGAAACAGAAGACAACGTGTATAGAGTGAAACAGAAGACAACGTGCATTGACTGAAACAGAAGACAACGAGTATAGAGTGAAACAGAAGACAACGTGCATTGACTGAAACAGAAGACAACGTGTATAGAGTGAAACAGAAGACAACGTGTATAGAGTGAAACAGAAGAAAACGAGTATAGAGTGAAACGGAAGACAACGTGTATAGAGTGAAACAGAAGACAACGTGTATAGAGTGAAACAGAAGACAACGTGCATTGACTGAAACAGAAAACAACGTGTATAGAGTGAAACAGAAGACAACGTGTATAGAGTGAAACAGAAGAAAACGAGTATAGAGTGAAACAGAAGACAACGTGTATAGAGTGAAACAGAAGAAAACGAGTATAGAGTGAAACGGAAGACAACGTGTATAGAGTGAAACAGAAGAAAACGAGTATAGAGTGAAACGGAAGACAACGTGTATAGAGTGAAACAGAAGACAACGTGTATAGAGTGAAACAGAAGACAACGTGCATTGACTGAAACAGAAGACAACGTGTATAGAGTGAAACAGAAGACAACGTGTATAGAGTGAAACAGAAAAGAGTGAAACGGAAGACAACGTGTATAGAGTGAAACAGAAGAAAACGAGTATAGAGTGAAACGGAAGACAACGTGTATAGAGTGAAACAGAAGACAACGTGTATAGAGTGAAACAGAAGACAACGTGCATTGACTGAAACAGAAGACAACGTGTATAGAGTCAAACAGAAGACAACGTGTATAGAGTGAAACAGAAGAAAACGAGTATAGAGTGAAACAGAAGACAACGTGTATAGAGTGAAACAGAAGAAAACGAGTATAGAGTGAAACGGAAGACAACGTGTATAGAGTGAAACAGAAGAAAACGAGTATAGAGTGAAACGGAAGACAACGTGTATAGAGTGAAACAGAAGACAACGTGTATAGAGTGAAACAGAAGACAACGTGCATTGACTGAAACAGAAGACAACGTGTATAGAGTGAAACAGAAGACAACGTGTATAGAGTGAAACAGAAGACAACGTGTATAGAGTGAAACAGAAGACAACGTGTATAGAGTGAAACAGAAGTAAACGTGTATTGAGTGAAACAGAAGACAACGTGTATAGAGTGAAACAGAAGTAAACGTGTATTGAGTGAAACAGAAGACAACGTGTATAGAGTGAAACAGAAGACAACGTGTATAGAGTGAAACAGAAGTAAACGTGTATTGAGTGAAACAGAAGACAACGTGTACAGAGTGAAACAGAAGTAAACGTGTATTGAGTGAAACAGAAGTAAACGTGTATTGAGCGAAACAGAAGACAACGTGTATAGAGTGAAACAGAAGACAACGTGTATAGAGTGAAACAGAAGACAACGTGTATAGAGTGAAACAGAAGACAACGTGTATAGAGTGAAACAGAAGACAACGTGCATTGACTGAAACAGAAGACAACGAGTATAGAGTGAAACAGAAGACAACGTGCATTGACTGAAACAGAAGACAACGTGTATAGAGTGAAACAGAAGACAACGTGTATAGAGTGAAACAGAAGAAAACGAGTATAGAGTGAAACGGAAGACAACGTGTATAGAGTGAAACAGAAGAAAACGAGTATAGAGTGAAACGGAAGACAACGTGTATAGAGTGAAACAGAAGACAACGTGTATAGAGTGAAACAGAAGACAACGTGCATTGACTGAAACAGAAAACAACGTGTATAGAGTGAAACAGAAGACAACGTGTATAGAGTGAAACAGAAGAAAACGAGTATAGAGTGAAACAGAAGACAACGTGTATAGAGTGAAACAGAAGAAAACGAGTATAGAGTGAAACGGAAGACAACGTGTATAGAGTGAAACAGAAGAAAACGAGTATAGAGTGAAACGGAAGACAACGTGTATAGAGTGAAACAGAAGACAACGTGTATAGAGTGAAACAGAAGACAACGTGCATTGACTGAAACAGAAGACAACGTGTATAGAGTGAAACAGAAGACAACGTGTATAGAGTGAAACAGAAGAAACTGAAAAAACGAGTATAGAGTGAAACGGAAGACAACGTGTGTATAGAGTGAAACAGAAGAAAAACGAGTATAGAGTGAAACGGAAGACAACGTGTATAGAGTGAAACAGAAGACAACGTGTATAGAGTGAAACAGAAGACAACGTGCATTGACTGAAACAGAAGACAACGTGTATAGAGTCAAACAGAAGACAACGTGTATAGAGTGAAACAGAAGAAAACGAGTATAGAGTGAAACAGAAGACAACGTGTATAGAGTGAAACAGAAGAAAACGAGTATAGAGTGAAACGGAAGACAACGTGTATAGAGTGAAACAGAAGAAAACGAGTATAGAGTGAAACGGAAGACAACGTGTATAGAGTGAAACAGAAGACAACGTGTATAGAGTGAAACAGAAGACAACGTGCATTGACTGAAACAGAAGACAACGTGTATAGAGTGAAACAGAAGACAACGTGTATAGAGTGAAACAGAAGACAACGTGTATAGAGTGAAACAGAAGACAACGTGTATAGAGTGAAACAGAAGACAACGTGTATAGAGTGAAACAGAAGACAACGTGTATAGAGTGAAACAGAAGACAACGTGTATTGACTGAAACAGAAGACAACGTGTATAGAGTGAAACAGAAGACAACGTGTATAGAGTGAAACAGAAGACAACGTGTATAGAGTGAAACAGAAGACAACGTGTATAGAGTGAAACAGAAGACAACGTGTATAGAGTGAAACAGAAGTAAACGTGTATTGAGTGAAACAGAAGTAAACGTGTATTGAGTGAAACGGAAGATAACGTGTATAGAGTGAAACAGAAGTAAACGTGTATTGAGTGAAACAGAAGTAAACGTGTATTGAGTGAAACAGAAGACAACGTGTATAGAGTGAAACAGAAGTAAACGTGTATTGAGTGAAACAGAAGACAACGTGTATAGAGTGAAACAGAAGTAAACGTATATTGAGTGAAACAGAAGTAAACGTGTATTGAGTGAAACAGAAGTAAACGTGTATAGAGTGAAACAGAAGTAAACGTGTATAGAGTGAAACAGAAGACAACGTGTATAGAGTGAAACAGAAGTAAACGTGTATTGAGTGAAACAGAAGACAACGTGTATAGAGTGAAACAGAAGTAAACGTGTATTGAGTGAAACAGAAGTAAACGTGTATTGAGTGAAACGGAAGACAACGTGTATAGAGTGAAACAGAAGTAAACGTGTATAGAGTGAAACAGAAGACAACGTGTATAGAGTGAAACAGAAGACAACGTGTATAGAGTGAAACAGAAGACAACGTGTATAGAGTGAAACAGAAGTAAACGTGTATTGAGTGAAACAGAAGTAAACGTGTATTGAGTGAAACGGAAGACAACGTGTATAGAGTGAAACAGAAGACAACGTGTATAGAGTGAAACAGAAGACAACGTGTATAGAGTGAAACAGAAGTAAACGTGTATAGAGTGAAACAGAAGTAAACGTGTATTGAGTGAAACAGAAGACAACGTGTATAGAGTGAAACAGAAGACAACGTGTATAGAGTGAAACAGAAGACAACGTGTATAGAGTGAAACAGAAGTAAAACGTGTATTTGAGTGAAACAGAAGACAACGTGTGTTAATAGAGTGAAACAGAAGTAAACGTTTGTATTGAGTGAAACAGAAGACAACGTGTATTAGAGAGAAACAGAAGACAACGTGTATAGAGTGAAACAGAAGTAAACGTGTATTTAGTGAAACAGAAGACAACGTATATAGAGTGGAAAACAGAAGTAAACGTGTTTATTGAGTGAAACAGAAGACAACGTGTATAGAGTGAAACAGAAGACAACGTGTTGTATTAGAGTGAAACAGAAGTAAAACGTTTATAGAGTGAAACAGAAGACAACGTTATAGAGTGAAACAGAAGTAAACGTGTATAGAGTGAAACAGAAGACAACGTGTATAGAGTGAAAAACAGAAGTAAACGTGTATTGAGTGAAACAGAAGACAACGTGTATAGAGTGAAACAGAAGACAACGTGTATAGAGAGTGAAACAGAAGACAACGTGTTATAGAGTGATAACAGAAGTAAACGTGTATAGGTAGTGAAACAGAAGTAAACGTGTAGTTGAGTGAAACAGAAGTAAACGTGTACTGAGTGAAACAGAAGACAACGTGTATAGACGTGAAACAGAAGACAACGTGTATAGAGTGAAACAAAGACAACGTGTATAGAGTGAAACAGAAGTAAACGTGTATTGAGTGAAACAGAAGACAACGTGTATAGAGTGAAACAGAAGTAAACGTGTATTGAGTGAAACAGAAGACAACGTGTATAGAGTGAAACAGAAGACAACGTGTATAGAGTGAAACAGAAGTAAACGTGTATTGAGTGAAACAGAAGACAACGTGTATAGAGTGAAACAGAAGTAAACGTGTATTGAGTGAAACAGAAGTAAACGTGTATTGAGCGAAACAGAAGACAACGTGTATAGAGTGAAACAGAAGACAACGTGTATAGAGTGAAACAGAAGACAACGTGTATAGAGTGAAACAGAAGTAAACGTGTATAGAGTGAAACAGAAGACAACGTGCATTGACTGAAACAGAAGACAACGTGTATAGAGTGAAACAGAAGACAACGTGTATAGAGTGAAACAGAAGAAAACGAGTATAGAGTGAAACGGAAGACAACGTGTATAGAGTGAAACAGAAGAAAGCGAGTATAGAGTGAAACAGAAGACAACGTGTATAGAGTGAAACAGAAGAAAACGAGTATAGAGTGAAACGGAAGACAACGTGTATAGAGTGAAACAGAAGAAAACGAGTATAGAGTGAAACGGAAGACAACGTGTATAGAGTGAAACAGAAGACAACGTGTATAGAGTGAAACAGAAGACAACGTGCATTGACTGAAACAGAAGACAACGTGTATAGAGTGAAACAGAAGACAACGTGTATAGAGTGAAACAGAAGACAACGTGTATAGAGTGAAACAGAAGACAACGTGTATAGAGTGAAACAGAAGACAACGTGTATTGACTGAAACAGAAGACAACGTGTATAGAGTGAAACAGAAGACAACGTGTATAGAGAGAAACAGAAGACAACGTGTATAGAGTGAAACAGAAGACAACGTGTATAGAGTGAAACAGGTGTATATAGAGTGAAACAGAAGACAACGTGTATAGAGTGAAACAGAAGACAACGTGTATAGAGTGAAACAGAAGACAACGTGCATTGACTGAAACAGAAGACAACGTGTATAGAGTGAAACAGATGACAACGTGTATAGAGTGAAACAGAAGAAAACGTGTATAGAGTGAAACAGAAGTAAACGTGTATTGAGTGAAACAGAAGTAAACGTGTATTGAATGAAATAGAAGACAACGTGTATAGAGTGTAGCAGAAGAAAAAAACCAACAAAATGATGAAGAGAAGAAGAAGAAGGTAAATAAATAAAATTCTTCCTCTTATAGAAGTAATCGCCTTTTTTTTGCCCCTGCCTGTACTCTCTCCGTCTCTCACTGCCTCTTATCTGATGCTTTCCCCTTTCCATTGGTTGCACATTAAGTTTAACGAGCTTTGTCAAGTCAGAAGGGCTTAAGATGGATTTATGATCACGCAGTTTGGGAATCCGCTTTCTTCGAATTTGCTCCATGTTTGTTCGCCTGGCAGATTTTTATCTGTGCTTCGTATAATCGCGGAGTGTTAGAGTGAAGCGAAATACTGAGGTAAACGACTGGATGGACAGACAAATGAACAAGCAAAGAAATGGATTATTAATCAATTTCTTGCCATGAATAGTCAATATGGTGTCTTAAGCTATTTTTTTACGTTGGAAGAAAGACATGAGAAGAGGCTGTGTTGAGAAGGGCTTATAATGAGGAAACAGGCTGATAGTAGTCAAGTTGAATGGAAAAAAAACACACACACACAAAAAGTAATACGTCTTACAAGGAGAAAGGACAAGAAAAACCTACGTTGCGGCCACAAGGCCTTCGTCAGGGACAGACAAACAAGAGACAGGAGGGAAAGAAAATGAGAATTAAGTAGAGAACATGAAACTATAAAAATAAGAGAAAAAAAACTCCCTTATGTCCAGTCACATGGTGAAGCAAGATGGCTGCCACTAAACCGGAAGTCGATAGTACATTGAAAACAAAAAAATAAGAAATAATGGAAACAAGGACTGGAAAAGAGTGAGGGAAAAAAAAAATTAAGGGAAAAAATTTTTTTTATTAAGAAAAAAATAAAATAAAAAAAATAATTATTATAATAATATTAAAATATATAAAGTGATGGAAAAGCGATTTAAAAAAAAAAAAAAAAAAAAAAAAAAAGGTGATCGCATCAAAGTAGAAAGTCATAATACAACTGGGACTAGATAAAGAAAGGCGTCTCAGACAAAAGAATGTTGGGTATTCAAACCGTATGGTTTAAAGCAACCCATAGGGAGCCGCGCTGGTGTAATGGCTTCGGCGTTGTACCGGCGACCAGGTGTTCATGGTTCAAACCCGGGCGTCAGCGTTTGAAGAAATGTTTACGGCCGGAAATTTGACTGAATAGCCTGAACGGCTCCTGTGATAAACCCTCTGTGGATGGGAAGGAGCGAAGCTCCTGACCGGGTTGGAAGGAAAGTCCTCAGGTTCCCCAGCCTCCCAATGACATGTCATTGGGCCGAAGGGCTGAAAGCCCAAGTGCCGCTGGTTAAGAAAAAAAAAAAAAAAAAAAAGCAACCCATAAGATGGATGAGGCGTTGTTGATAGTAGTCAAAAGTAGCACCTATTCTGGAACCGTCAGTGCAAGAAAGAAAGGTGGGGATCAAAACACGTATAAAAGTAAAGATATTCTACAGATACTGCCGTTGGGGAGTGAAGTGTTACAGACTTCACTATACTAGGTCCAGCTTCGAGAGGTGGGGGGTGACAAGTTCCCTTCCTTGCTGCCTTTGCCTTAACTAACTCAAAGCGCAGAGTCAGTGTTTTGAACCCGGCACCTGTGGTCGCGACAGGCTTGCGCTTTAACCAATCTGCCAACCGGCGTTGCTATGTTGTATAGGACACATGCTGAGGAAACAATATGGTAGTATTAAAAGGCAGCCCGTGCTCATGAATCCCAAGGAAAAGAAAAATAGAGACCAAAACACATGGGGGGGGGGGGAGGAGGGGATTAGACACAAGCATGATAGGGGTAAATCCGGTGTAATTCACGAGGGTCTGTGGGGAGACAAAGAATATGGTTACTGGTTGTTGCGTTGCGTGGTTTTATTATTATTGGTACTTTGCAGAGCTGATGAAAGTATGTGCATATGAGCAATCTTGCTTTCTTAACGAATGGTTTGGGTGATCAAGAACTTGATGAGTATTCAATAGCTCCGAACACCTGGTTTGGGTCCACAATTATACATATTTATTTACTTCACACAAGTTCCTCAGTTTCTATACATGGCATCTTAGTCATACATGCATAACAATCCGTCTCCTACTGTCCTTTACGTATCGTCACATACTCTGGCCTATATACTGAAGATGACGGCATCCGTAACATCCAAGTAGCGATAACAAAAGTATGGATAATAGAATTATGCTTGATAGCTCCCGAAAATTAACGACTCCTCTTATAAATTACTCTTGAACTAATATACTTGCATTCGACATCAATGAAATACTTGAGGCGACCTTCGTACAACAATGCCTCGTAGGAGAATTATCATAAAACTCAATTCGCATGGGAGCGAAACATATCGCGTCTTGCTTTGACGGATTACTAAAACGAAAGGTCAAGATCGACCGTTTAAATCAATTAGCGCGGCACCTCACTACGTCATCATTGCCTTAAGACGTCCACCCACTATCGCGTTCATTTACAAATACCAAATGGTGCAAAACATATCATGTTGACTACAAATAGAAATTCTACCACGTAGATTAAACTGCTACCAGAGCTAAGTGTGGCCATCATGTAAAAATACATAATAATCATCTTTAACACTGGTCCATCAGGGTTATCGTCGGAGCTGTGTAATATGAGCTAGTGTATGGCGGGGGAAGGGGGGGGGGTGTGACAATCTGATCATTAAAACACGTGCTTCATAAACAACCGCGACACAAGCACGTGAATGCTTTTTGTGCAGGTTGTCGTGCTTTTTTTCCTTCCTAAAAGTCCTACAGGATTGGGGATAGCCATTCCCATGTCCTTCTTCCTTCTTCTTCGTTCGTCCTGAAAAAAGCGGTGGTTGCGTTGTGTCGCCGTTTACAGCGAGGCTGTGATATTTGCGCCTTTCGGCCCGACACATCCGACTTCCGCACGGCATTTTTGGGGACCGGGTTTGCCTTCCCTCTTCGATCCCTACTCTCTCAGCCAGACTGCAGTGATGCATCCTGTCTCCAGGACCACCACTTCTTGGAGGTGGAGTAGGGTCTTGGTCAGCTCTGGTTCGCTGACCCTGACGCAAGCAGTCAAGCTATGGGTCGCTGACTGCATTAATCTCTCTTGCTGCGTCTTCATTCGTATGTCCGACCTTCCTTAGTCACATTCTATCATATTTCTTGTAGATAACAGATGAAATGTTGAGTGAGTGGAGTGACAGGTTAAAAAATATACTGTGCAGTTTAAATGAGTCAAACACTTTATGCCCTCCCTTCTTCCCCCCCCCCCCCCCCCCCGCCCCACACCCCCCACTGCATGACTCAATCTTCCAAAATACAGTAATATTTAAAAAAAAAGATAGCCCATTGCAGAAAGTGCCGTAGAGGAATTAAATGTTAGAGACTTCACTATACTCGGCCCAGCTTCGAGAGGTTTGGGTGACCACAGTGGCTTACTAAGGGGGTTGCGAGGGGGCGGTCCGCTTCGGGTGACATCCAGGAAGGGGGTGCCATCGTACTTACATAAGGTGCATATAGTTAATCAATCAGTACCCTTTAGCTCCCCAAGGAGCATAGGCCTTCAACAAACACATGCCAAGTCTTCCTGTCCTGTGCCATCCGCTCAAGTTCTTTCCATGTTTTCCTCATCATTTTCACCTCTGTATCCAGTTCTCTTCTCCATGTTTTTTTTGGTCTACCTCTGCCTCTCTTTCCCTGTGGATTCCAGAACAAGGACTGCCTTGTAAAGCTATCAACAGGTTTCCTCAATGTGTGTCCTATCCATTGCCAGCTTCTTCTTCTCAGCTCTTGTTCCACTGGCACTTGTCTGGTTCTTGTCATCAATTCCACATTTGTGACTTTGTCATACCATTTCCGTCCTTCTATTCTACGCAAGCACCCGTTTATAAAAGTCTTTAGCTTTTTGGTTGTTGTTTTTGTTGCTCTCCATGTCTTAGAGCCATACAATAGGTCTGACTTGACATGTGAGTTGAAGATTCTTATTTTCGTGTAGGACTTGATTTCTCTTGTTCTCCATATGTTTCCCAATGCAATGAAAGCTCCTCTTGCTTTTTGTATTCTTATTTTGATATCACTGTCTGGAGGGACAGACAGTGTGCATATAGTACTTACAGTTAAAATATTATTTACTACTGTTTCTTTACTTGGGAAGAAGGTGTCAAAGGTAAGATCCGCCCCGGGTGCCAAGTACTTTTGGGACGCCTCTGGGTGACCAGATTCCTTCCTTGCTTCCTTTGCCTTCCCAAACTCAAGAGCAGAGTCAGTTACACATTTACAGCTGTGTAGACTGGGGCGTGACGCCACCGTGTTTCGAAACCTCACCTTTGCCTTGAGAGGCCAGCGCTCTAACTATTGCCAAAACCATATAGAGAGGGAAATTAGACTTAAACATGAAATGAGTAGGTCCCCTGTAATTCCTGGAGGGTGGGGTGGGGGGGGGGGGGGGAGAAGATTAATAAATCCTTAAAACGTACAATCTAATAACGACACTGAAAATGAATTTCTTCCTTCTGTTATGAACCAAAAAGCTTTCTTTTCAAGTAAGCCAACTTAATACCTTTTGTTGTGTGAATAAGTGCTAAAACGCAAGGCCACAATCTGCCTCTCGCAATTTCTCAATAATTTCCTAACGCGGGTGTACATACACAGTAAGCCTACATTCTTTCTATCGTTCCTTTCTTCATTCCATCTCTTCGACCTGAACGACCCATCCTACAGACGACCAGACCACCTTGACAGAAATACAGAGACCCTGTTCTTTGAAGCGGTTACTGTTACCGCCCAGCTAAGATCTACCCAATGACGCGGGAAGTTGTTTCTTGTCGCGTGAAATCTGCGTTGAAACCTGGCTTATGTTGGGAACTGAGCATTACCTGAGGGGCGGAATTTGATCTTTGTTGGGAATTAGGTTCTGGCTGTGGATAATTGTTTGGATAAGTGAAAGGAACAAGAAAGGAGTGAAGGAAATCGTTATGTTAGAGGATAGACAGGCAGACGGATAGACAGATAGACGGATAGACATAGTCCATAGATGATAAGATGATAGGAAACTCTTTACTGACTTCTTCTTCGGGTGCCTGGTCTGGAACAGACATTGGCGATCATGACCCTCCAACCTTCTCTGTCTTTTGATAGTCTAATGAGGTTGTTGTTGCCCATGCTGTTGTTTGTTGCCCAGTTGTTTAAGCTTTCTCTGCCTTCCTCTTCCTCTCCTACCTGGTATTTTCCCACTCCTCCTCTTCTGTTAATATGTCCCATAAATTGCATTTGTCTTTTCCTGGTGTCTTTGATGAGCGATCTATTAACACCCGCAGCTGTCAATACCTCTGCATTTGTTTTCTTCTCTGTCCACGATATTCTCAGTATCCTTCTCAAAAACCACATTTCCGCTGCCTCCAGTTTTTTAACCATTTGATTACTCATTGTCCAGAATTCGCATCCATATAAAAGAACAGACAACACTTAACCCCTCAGTAAGCGAATTTTTGTGCTTAGAGTGATGTTTCTGTTTTTCATTACGTTGCTCATCCTAGTAAAGGATTCTTTGGACATGGCGATCCTTAAGTTTTACACAATTTTGCACCCCACTTGGCTGAGCGCCCTTTCACGATGTACTGTCACAGCAAGCGATGGCGCCGTTTGGTTGGTCCTAGGTTCGATTCCCGGTAAGCCTATCACTTGTATTTTCTTTTCTGTTGTCAAGTGTTATCCTTTATGTCCAACGAGTACCTGTTAATTATCGTTATTTAATTACAGTATTTACTAATTTATTTACTGTTAACAGGACTCAAGGTTTCCTCCATTATTTATTATGAAGAACAAGAATGCAAATTGCTTCGCAAAATAAAAAAAACTAATGAAAAGATTAACGGAACATTTTTGAATGTAAATTTAAACATGTAAAGGTGAACAATTTATGCAATCATGAATGTATTTACAAACAAACACGAATTCTAATTTAATGAGGATTAGCGCCTTATGTCGACATTTAAAACAATAAAAATCAGCACAGGTAGCATCTTCCACACACAGCCCTAAACATTTAATGCAACACCATTCATCACATCATTTCTAGGTCATAGGCCTCAGTATTTTGGGGATTTTTTTTGTAATTTCAAACCATTCTGGAATTTAAAAAATTATCACTGCATGAGCCTAGCGTTTTAATGGTGATGTATATTAGTAACATGTAACTATTTCACCTAAGTGAAAAAAAAAATATTTTGAAAATAAATGTTAAAACTATGCATAGAAAGCAACGACAGAGATATAAAAATACATGTATATTCTTATCACTTAGACAAATATCTTTGAACCTTATTTAGTGTACACACAAGTCACTGAAAATTAGCTGTTCCAAAAGAATACAATTTCCTTCATGGGGCACTTTTGAAACAAAATATCCTATTTTCTCGCTAACTTTCCCTTTAACTTTTATATGGTATACAATTCTACCGCCAAAGAGGGCTCACAAATATTTTAAAATAACTATATAAAAATTTTTTAACCAAAAAAATATTAAAAAGCTGAAAAATATTGTAATTGTAATTTATTTAATTATGGAGAGCAACAAAAACAACAACTAAAAAGCTACAGACTTTATAAACGGGTGCTTGCGTAGAATAGAAGGACTGAAATGGTATGACAAAGTCACAAATGTGGAATTGATGACAAGAATCAGATTTTTAAGTGCCTAAGTGAACAAGAGCTGAGAAGAAGTGAAAACATTCTGGCGATGGATTCTTTACACATTGAGGAAAACTACTAATTTAAAAGACACGCCCAAGGTTCTCCTTGTTCTGGAATCCACAAGGAAAGAAGGAAAGGTACCAAAGAACTTGTTGGTATGTGCTCTATGACAGGTCGAACAACTGGAAAATAAATCTATGATGAAGTGAAAACATGGAAAGAACTTGAGCGGATGGCACAGGAGAGGAAGACTTGGCATGTGTTTGTTGAAGGCCTATGCTCCCAGGGGAGCTAAAGGGTATTTTCTTCTTCTTCTGCGTTCGTCCTTAAAAGGACGTTTGTTACGTTGTGTCGCAGTTTACAGCAAAGCTGCGATATCTGCGCCTTTCGGCCCGACACATCCGTTTTCTGCATGGCATTTTTGGAAATGGGTTAGCCTTCCCTCTTCAATCCCTACTCTCTCAGCCAGACTGCAGTGATGCAGCCTGTTTCCAGGACCACCACTTGGAGGTGGAGTAGGGTCTTGGTCAGCTCTGGTTTGCTGACCCTGACGCAAACAGTCAAGCTATGAGTTGCTGACTGCATTCCTCACTTGATGCTTCTTCGGTCCCAGTTAAAGGGTATTGATTGATTGATTTAATTATTTAAAAAGTATATATGGCATACTTCCGTTGAAGATAATAGTGGGTGTGCAGTAAAAGTCATGTAACATAAACTCGTTGAAGCTGGTATAGACATGAAGTGAACTCTTGTAAAGGGCTAAAACTAAAATATACTCATGATGAGTTCCCGTTTGTACCCTGAATTTTATAGTCCAAAAACTCAATTAACCCGTCATACCCTATATTTACATAGACTAACTCTACAAGATCCCCCAAACATCCAGCCGGCAGAAAAGGAATTACAATTTTAACGAGAAAACCTCAACATGGTTAAAATAAAGACAGCCGTAAAACTTCTAAGAGATAGGAAAGCTATGGTCCTGATGATAAGACTATGGGGCAGTTACACCGTCTAAAAATGTTGTGTTCCTTTTTTTTCCTTTTACACATTTTATTAATTTAAAACTTTGAATAACTGACTTTTTTAAAATGTCTGAGATATTCTGTTGTAACAGGTGAAGAAAAGAATCGGCCGAGGGGAAGGACCGTGAACTGGACGCTGCCATATTGTGACTCCGTGTAGTGTGCTGCTGGCATGTAGTGCGGTGTGGATGCACTTAACATTAATTTAGTGTGCATTATTTATTATGTAATTAGAAATTTGAGGCGTATTATATCATAATTGTAACCTATAAGATGTTTAAATTGATGTTTTTCGTTCAATGTTGTTGAATTTTGTTTAGTTTAATAATGGGTGTTTTGTAATGTGTCGAAGTGATACGGTTACTTATCCGTATAGATAACGTTCGGGCAAAATGGCAGACCTTGTTCCTCTTTTCTTCTCCTTAATTACGTTATAATTATTATTTTTAAAGTATTAAAAACAGACATGTCATACTCTTCTGTATCAGAAAAGTTATAACAATTCAGAATGTTTCCAATCAACCAGCCATACATGGAAAGTTACAGTTTCCATGAACACTAGGAACAACACTTGGCAGTGATGTTTTTCAAGAACAACTAATTACCAAAACATGGAAGGTGATGGTTGTCAAGAATATTAATTAACAAGTGGAAGATGATGTTGTCTTACTAGACCACAAACTATGGATATGTGGATGGTGATTTTGTTTAAGAACACTAATTTTCAAAATATGAAAGGTTATACACTTTAAGAGCACTAATTATCAGTGATTATACTTTCAAATAAAAAATATCCAGTACCAAAACTATAATCAGATACAAGACAATATGATAATACTTGATGAGAGATCACAGTGATGAAGTTTGAAAATACACACAGAAAAGTGGAAAGATAAAGATTCAGAATAAATGCGATCGATAACAAACTGCACTAGGAGATACATCAATATAAAATGTGGAATTACACATATATCACAGAAACAAGGTAGGAGGAACAGACAATGATATAAAAATAAGCATACCGAAGGCAAGAGGAGCTTTCATTGTACTGGGAAATATATGGAAATCAAAAGCAATCAAGTCCAACTCAAAAATAAAAAGCCTTATTTCAGATGTCAAGGCAGCTCTACTGTATGGCTCTGACACATGGCGAACAAAAATAATGACAACCAGAAAGATGCACATTTTTATAAATGAGCTACTTGGACAGAATAGAAGGATTAAAATGGTACGGCAAGATCACCAATGTGGATATGATGGAAAGACCAAGGCAAATACAAATGAGATCAGATGTGACTAGATTCATAATTCCTTTTTGTTAACCGGACCTTTTATTGGAGAACCAAATAAGACTTACAACGAACATGACATCTCTACATTTCAATAAGGAACACCGGACTACGAAACTGAAGAAACACACGGAGTCAGAAAGGGAAACTATTGTCAAATTAAAGGACCCCCCAGACGCGTGTAAGAGACCTACTCGTCTCTTTTATTCTTCTGAGCAACACGTCTGTAGCCAAGATTTTTGTGGTAGTGCATTTGGCCATTATATGTTTCATTACCAATAATGGTGAACTTACAAATATATATTTTATAAAATATATATATATATATAATATATATATACAATTACTATATATATATACGCTTCTTCTTCTCTTCTTTGATCCTTAGCCGCCGACCGTCAAAGCAGTCAGTGGCCATTACGCCTAGTGGCGTCTTGTAGGGCAACAACAAATTGATTCCACTTTGCTCGGTCGGCGGCCATCCTTCGTACAGTGCCCCAACTCTCGTTCATTCTTTGCATCTCAGCCTCCACAGTCCTCCGCCAAGTTGTTTTTGGTCGGCCTCTCTTTCGTTTTCCTTCAGGGGTCCAAAGCATAGCTGTTCTTGTGATGGCATCGGGGTCTCTTCTGAGGACATGGCCAACCCAGCTCCAGCGTCTGCCAGCTATGATGATGTGCATGTCCTCTTGCTTGCTCCGAGTAAGCAGATCTTGGTTGGTGATGATATTCGGCCAAAAGATTCGGAGAATTTTTCTTAGGCATGTTGTGTGAAAAGAGGACAATTTCGACATTTCCTTCTCTGTAACTCTCCAGCTCTCCGCGCTATAGAGAAGCACAGAAAGCACACAGCTCTGATATAATCCTAATTTTGTGCTTGTGCTGTACTGAGAGGACTTCCAGATGTTGTTTAGACTAAAAAAGGCTGTTCTTGCTTTGTTCATTCTGTTGTTGATGTCTTTGCTTGCTCCGCCGTCTGGTGTTACTATGCATCCTAGGTATGTGAAGGCATCTGTCTGTTCCAGTTGCTGATTCCTTACTGATATGGGCTCAGGGCTGCTCACATTGAGCGTCATGACCTCTGTCTTCTTTAGGTTGATGTTCAAGCCCACCTGCTGGCTATAATTATTAAGTCTATCCGTTTTTTCCTGGATGTGTTGATGTGAATGTGCTAGCAGTGCAATGTCATCTGCATATTCCAGATCTTCCAATGTAGAAAATGTAGTCCATCTTATTCCTCTTGGATTGCCCTCTGTTGTCTGGCGCATCACCCAGTCTATGACTGTTAAAAATAGAGTGGTTGATAAGGGGCATCCCTGTCGTACTCCTGTCTTCACTTCAAAGGTTAGGTTGCTCTGCCCAATGCTGCACATAAAGTTGGCATAAAGGCTTTTTATGATTGACACTATGCAGCTTGGAATTCCATAAGCCCTCAGTATTTTCCATAAACTGCCCCTATGTATACTGTCAAAAGCCTTTTCAAAATCAACGAAATTAATGTACAACTGTCTTTGCCATTCTGAGCACTGCTCTATAATGTTCCTGAGGGTAAATATATGATCTACACATCTTCTGTTCTTTCTAAATCCTGCTTGTTCTTTCCTCAGTTTGTGGTCTACTGCTTTTGAGATTCTCTGTATAATTATCCTGCCTAGTATTTTGCTGGGAACTGACAGAAGAGTTATTCCTCTCCAATTATTGCAGTCTGCAAGATCTCCCTTCTTGGGCAATTTGACAATTATTCATTTTCTCCACTCTGTTGGTGTTGTCCCTGTTTTCCAGACTTGTGCAAATAGTGGTTCTAATAGTTCTGCTGCTAGCTCTGGGTCTGTCTTAAATAGCTCTGCATTTAAGTTATCATGACCAGGAGCTTTTCCATTCTTTAACCCTTTGATTGCTGTGATGATTTCTTCTTTTCGTGGGATGTCTGTATTAACATCTAGATCATTTTCAGCCTCAGGAACATTCAAATGTGTCTCTGGTGGTTCCTTATTCAGAGTTTCTCTGAAATGCTCTGCCCATCTTGTTTCCTGTCTCTCTACTGTTGTGATGAGATTTCCTTGCTTATCTCTTACTAATGTAATATTGTTTGCACCTCGTTTCCCACTGATGATTTTAGTTATTTTGTATACTGTGCTTTGTTCATTTCTCGGTGCTGCCTCTTCTGTCTGTCTTGCAAGGTCATCCAGAAATGTCCTTTTGTTAGCACGGGTTTGACGTTTAACTTCCTTGTCCAGCTGACTGTACTGTTCACTATATATTGCCTTTAATCTGGGAGACTTAGCTTCTGTTTTCTTTCTTTTCATTTCCTTTCTCTTCGCTATGGTGTTTAGCGTATCTGGTGTTATCCCGTCTTGGCTCTTTCTTTCCTGGAATCCCAAGCATGACTTGCTGCTTTCCTTGTATATTGTTGAGATGGTGTTGAATCTCTGGTCAACATCATCGGTCTCTGTTCTTTCCTGGCTTTTGATAATCTCATATCTTCCATGGGAATCTATATGGTAAAGGAATAGAATTTATTTATATATATTAATATATAAATATAATATATATATATATTTATATATATATTTATATATATATATATATATATATATATATATATATATATATATATATATATATATATATATATATATATATATGAGGGTGAGTCAAGTGAAAACCGGAAATGTGTTATAACAATAAGAATAATCATGCCATTATATTGTAACTTGCCAATATTGTTGTCCTGGATGTCTCGAGTGTCATGCACACGCCATCGCGGTGATGACGCATAAGATGACGTCATAATGACGTTTTAAAGATGGCCGCCCCGCTAGTGGAATGCACCAAACAGCAGCAGCATTCTGTTATTCAATTTTTGATCAGCGAAGGGGTGAAACCAATAGAAATTCATCGGCGAATGAAGCTCAAGTACGGTGATGCATGCATGTCAAGGTCGCAGGTGTATGAATGGTGTACAAAGTTCAAAAACGGCGTGATTTCTGTGACAGATTGTTCATGACCGGGTCAGGCACACAGAGTAGTGACTCCAGAATCGATAGCAACCGTTGAACGACTCGTACAGGGAAACCGCCGATTGACTCTGGAGGATATTGCCATACATCTTGACATCAGTCATGGTTCAGCACACCACATCATCTCTGATGTGCTACAGTACCACAAAGTGTCTGCAAGGTGGGTGCCACGGCAGCTTACTCCAGAATTGAAACAACAACGCTGTACCTCTTCATCGGACCTGAAAGTCTTTCCTCCCAATGCCTCTTTGAGTCGTCCAAACAGGTGGAAATCACTTGGGGCTAGGTCTGGCGAGTATAGTGGATGTGGGAGACACTCAAAGTGCAGGGCCTCGATGGTTTCAGTCGTTGCATGGGCTGCATGGGGTCAAGCATTGTCATGTTGCAAAAGGACACCTTTACTCAAAAGTCCACGTCGTTTGGATTTGATTGCAGGTCGAAGATGATTCCCGAGAAGCTCTGTATACGTGGCACTGGTGACAGTGTTGCCCCTTGGCATGTAGTGCTCTAAAATAACGCCTCGTTCATCCAAAAAGAGAGTCAGCATTACCTTCCCTGCAGATTACTGCGTGCGGAACTTCTTCGGTTTCGGCGAGGAGGGATGGCGCCATTCCTTGCTCGCTCGCTTTGTTTCAGATTCGTGGTAGTGAACCCAAGTTTCGTCACCAGTAACAATTCTTGATAGGAAACCACCACCTTCTGTTTCGAATCGCCGCAAAAGTTCTTGACAAGCATCAATGCGTCGTTGTTTTAATTCTGGAGTAAGCTGCCGTGGCACCCACCTTGCAGACACTTTGTGGTACTGTAGCACATCAGAGATGATGTGGTGTGCTGAACCGTGACTGATGTCAAGATATGTGGCAATATCATCCACAGTCAATCGGCGGTTTCCCTGTACGAGTCGTTCAACGGTTGCTATCAATTCTGGAGTCACTACTCGGTGTGCCTGATCCGGTCGTGAACAATCTGTCACAGAAATCACACCGTTTTTGAACTTTGTACATCATTCATACACCTGCGACCTTGACATGCATACATCACCGTACTTGAGCTTCATTCGCCGATGAATTTCTATTGGTTTCACCCCTTCGCTGATCAAAAATTGAATAACAGAACGCTGCTGCTGTTTGGTGCATTCCACTAGCGGGGCGGCCATATTTAAAACGTCATTATGACGTCACCGTATGCGTCATCACCGCGATGGCGCATGCATGACACTCGAGACATCCAGGACAACAATATTGGCAAGTTACAATATAATGGCATGATTATTCTTATTGTTATAACATATTTCCGGTTTTCACTTGACTCACCCTCGTATATATATATATATATTGCCATGTGAATATTGATGTGTGAAAATTTCTACAGGACGCCCAAGTCATTTGAGGCTGGTAAAACATAGATGAAAACATATTCAATTTATATTGTGAACACTTTTCAATTAGTGGAAATGTATGTGTAAACAGACTCTATCTGTATTGTTAACCTTTTCATTTAAATATAAAGTAACTATGAAAGCTATCCTATTTAAATGTAAAGAAAGTGTTATCCCGAGGGATTAAATTTAATTCTCATGGAGGGTAAAGTCTGAGTAATTGGGATGGTGGTATGGGAAGATAGGAACCCATAACTATGGAGTGCAAAACGCAATACTCAGAAGAGCGTTTCGTTCTATTCCTTTACCATAGTTATTGGTGGTACCAGCAGAAAGTACTATCTCTGGAACAAGAAAGGAACCGTGGCCTAAGCTTTAAGACGAAGGACGCACGTGGTACACTCCCCTTGACGTTTCTGGGAAACGAGCTACCCCCGACAACCTTGATCAGAGACGAGCGCGAGCAGAGTGAAAAGAACCAACCCATAAGAAGGAGCAGAACCGTCATTGGCAGCTAAGTTCAAATATATGCTGCCATTTAAACTTCTAGTAATATCTCACATTCCCTAAAGACTGTGAAGATAATTTCTCTTGATCTATAACTATTCAAATTACTTTCCAACTGTTAAAACCTAAAGTGATTATTAAATTTTGTTATTTGTAATGTTACAAATTTAACTTCGATTTAATCATTTTAAAGTTACTGCATGTTTGTCTCAGTCAAATTACTACACACACTCTAAATAGAGCTATACTAGAATAATAGAATTCCACTGAGTAAATCAGGGGCGGGGGCTTTAACGAGCTGAAAGTAATAAGTGCTTAAATCCTTCACAAAAGCGTCGGCAGATTACAGAATCAACGTGCTCAGCAACAGCCAGCATTGTTTTCACTTATCTGAATATCTTGTGAAGACTCCCATGTGATAGAAGCTTTACTACTCTTCTATCTACATTTCTGTCAATAGTAATCTTGTGTAAAGATAGACTCCATTGAAGCCTATAATAGATACTCTTGAGTTTTGGCCACTGTTGGTCCACTACTGCAAAGCAGGGGAGGCAATACCGTCACATTACTTACTTAGTCGTTCCTCTTCTACCGTGAGGTGTAGAGGTTTGCATGTGTTAATTTAATTAATCGCTTCTTAATAAAATCCCACCCCAAACATACACTTGCGGCCCACGGTGGGTTTTTTTTTCTAAACGCCAATAAACGAGTTGTGCACCCTTAATTTACACTGTAGATCTGTGCCTTTTCCTGTTGCTTTTGTGTAGAGATGAAGTCTCCAGGTAGGTAAATAGAATATGTAGGTTGGTAAGTAGGTCTGCCAAGGCCGGTCCCGAGCCCGGCTGAAAAAGGAGGAGGGCGGCCTGCATGGAGGCCGTAAGGAGGCAGCCCCTCCACCATGCAAAGGCACAACAGGCCAATTACCTGTTTGCTTTAAATCACGATTACGATCAATACAAGAGAGACAACTGGACTGATTCTAAAGGCGACGAACTGGAACGGACTACGGACTACGACTTATGGAACGTGGAACACAAGAAGTATAACCGGGAAAGAAGAGGAGCTGGTGTTAGAGATGAGGCAAGCAAAACTAGAAATCCTGGCTATAACGGAAACGAAGAAAAAGGGACAAGGAGTCATGGATCTCGATGGCGACACGCTGCTCTACAGTGGTGTACTGTAACTGTCTTTTTCTCTGGTTGAGGTGATCACTGGCCCAAGACAGTATACATGTTGTTAAGATGTGTAGTACTTGTAATGATGAGCTGAGTGTGGGTGCAAATGAAGGCGCGAATGTGTTTAGGCTCGTATATGTTGTATAATGCAACCCATACACTCACATGCAGTAGTCAAAGATGCTTGGACACTGCAGGCACGTTTCAAAAACATTTATTGACGATAACACACATAGCATCAACAGGGACAGTCAGTGTAAACAAGGTCATGCTGACCGGAAATCGTTAGGTATACATCAGGCATTCAAAAGGCTGGTAAACATTTGAATATTCATGCATGGTCAATAGCAATGTTCTTCAGTGATGACAGTTCGTAGCGCCGCCCTGGTATCTCTGACTAAACGCGTCAGATACCTTAATCACTTTGACATACAGGTACAACTTGGCATTCCCCGCCAATTGCACTTTATCAGGCTGTAATATATTAGCCTTAACACAGGCCTCGTTATGACGTCATCTGTGTACTTCTTCTGAGCAGGTTAACATCAACCCTGCAGTAATGCTTATGTAGACATAAATACCGCCAATCTGCGGTTCCCACAATATATCTTCGTCACTGGACTTCTGGATAATATAAAGACTAATAGCACTGACAAACAACATTTTTCTTTCTTATATAAGAATAAGTGTTCTTAGGTCAGTTTCTTGCGCTGATTTCAAATCTGAAATCCGTTTATCTCTATCACGTCGGGGTCTTAAGATATTTGTGAATAAATATATTTTTGGGAAACCGTTATTTGCTCCGTTTCATTTTTACTATATAACTTATTAAAAATTAATAAAAAGCAACATAATTCTACTTTTTATACTGCTAAAAGATGCATGACATATGTTACGCGATTTTTCAAATAGTTACTGTATTTTGAAATAATTCTGAGCAAAATATGGCTTCTAGAAGTTGTAGAAATTCGGCTGATCTGTTCTGTTACGTGTGCGGATATTTTACCGATCGTGTTGACCAGAAAAACTTTACACCATTACTAAAGAAAGCATATGAACTTTATTTCGATTCGAAAGTTGATGATGCAAATAACACTTGGAAGCCAAATGCAGTTTGTTCGATACATTGGCAGGTTGGTTACGAAAATCGCCGAAGCATAAGTCGATGCCTTTTGGAGTGCCCAATACTCCGATATCTAAATTTCGTCATAGACACAGAGAACTTGTTGAATACTTTGAGATGGATGATGACATTTGCTATTGCAAAGATGTAAACGGTCATGAGCACATAGTCAACGAATGGCGATTTTTCATCGATTCTTCCAAGACTAGTCTAAAAGCCGTGTTATTGCATAACAGAAATTTATTTTCATCAATTCCAGTCACCTACTCTGTTCATATGAAAGAAACTTATGACAATATGGCTATACGTTTGGAAAAAATAAAGTACAATGACTACCAATGGCGGATTTGTGGAGACCTAAGGTCATTGCAATTCTCACGGGCATGCAGACTGGGTATACTAAATTTTGTTGCTTCCGATGTGAATGGGACAGCCGCAACAGACAGGAACATTATGCAAGAAAGGTGTGGCCTATCCGGGATCGTATGCAGCTCGGGCATAAAAATGTAATACACGAGCCATTAGTTAACAAAGACAGCTTCATTTTACCACTGTTACATATAAAGTTGGGGCTCATGAAGAATTTTGTAAAAGCGTTAGATAAAACGAGCAAAGCTTTTACTTATCTTCGAGAAAAGTTTCCGCAAGTTAGCGATGCAAAGATAAAGGAAGGTATCTTTGTAGGACCTCAGATTAGGAAAGTTATTGCAGACAAACAATTCGAGAACTTGTTACATGATAGTGAACTTCGCGCATGGATGGCATTCAAATCGATCGTCGATAACTTTCTGGGAAATCACAAATCTGTTGACTATGTTGCATATTGTTAAGCAGTGCATAGATGCATACAGAATTATGGGCTGTAACATGTCCCTCAAAATCCATTTGCTCGATTCGCATCTTGACTTTTTCCCTGACAACCTAGGCGAAGTCAGCGATGAACATGGAGAACGATTCCATCAAGATATCGCCGTAATGGAGTCACGTTATCAAGGACGGTGGAGTGTGACCATGCTTGCCGATTATTGTTGGATGCTTCATCGCGATGTACCACATGCCATTCACCGACGAAAGTCGAGTGCAAAGAAATTCAAGCCTACATAACTGTTATACTTCTTGTACGAATGATGTCGTAATACTGTATGCGTTGTTAAAAAACTTCAATTGCGTATTTCTAGAGATCCCGACCTGATAGAGAAAAACGGTTTGCAGATTTAAAAACAGCGCATTAAAATTGACCAGAAAAACATAGAAATGTTAGAGAAAGAAAAAAAAAGTTTTTTTTTGTTAGTCAGTGTAGTCTTGGATGGCTACCTTGAGCACACAAATATAAGTTCTGAAATGTAGGACCGGTGAGCTGTAGTTCACAGACTAGGTAATCTTCTAACATGTTCTGCCACCGAAAGCGTAATAATGGAAAAAGTCGGTATTACCTGGAACCGAATCCTCAGAACATAATAAGGAACTCTGTTGTCATTCTGACGTACAGAGATTCACTGGGGAGACCTGCCAACGCAGTCACTTCGAAGATTTTCCCCGAAAACAAAATGGACATTCCTCCCTCAGAAGCCAGCTTGCATCCCGGCCTGACGGAAGTAACTCAACTTGGCGCTTAAAACCTGCGCATGGGCACACGCCCGAACTGTTTACCTTTGACCCTATCTTCATACAGGTCAAACCCCAAAGGATGAACGAACAGGGAAGACAACCCCTAATCAACCTGACATCGCAAGGTAAAGACACAATTATTCTTATGAAAAAACATAAGCAAATAACTTGACATATGACCTTTATGTTATCTTGTTTATAATACTCGAAAAAAATGACAGTCGATATATATACCACCCCCAACAGCCCCCCCCCCCCCCCCCCCCCCCCCCCCCCCCCCCCCCCCCCCCCCCCCCCCCCACCCCCCCCCCCCCCCCCCTCTGTAAAAAAAATGATACATTTTAAAAAATATATATATCTATGAGCAAGACAGCACAAGCATCAATTATGCGCTCATGAAAGAATGAACCTACTATCAGGTACAATGGACGCACAAATAAAGCGTCTGAAGAGGATACAAATCATCTCCCAACATAAGAGAAAATATTTCTCAAAGCAAAACAAATTCAGGAGGTATCATTAAAGAAACCTAAGTTGCTGGCAATACCAATCATATATCAAACATTATTAAATACTATAATTATAGCAATATACAAATATCATGAATTACAATGCTATATTAGCAACATATCACTGATGGATGGACAAAATCAAATTTGTTAAATTCTTTATACATTATCCAAATACATTTGTATTACAATATATTAGGATATTAAGGACAGACCTAAGTCTGAAAGTGTATCAGGAAAACTAGGACACAAGATTTAATGGAATCATGTGGAGATCTACCATCCCAACGAGATCTATCAAATTTATTATCTCTGTTGAGACCATTGCTCTTATTTGAACTCCAGTTACCATAATTGTGATTATTATTTCCCTTATAATCAAAATTCCTATTATGTGGATTTTGTTGTTTCCAAGAAAAACTATTATCAGGTTGGTAACTTTTATTAAAGTTCCTATAGTTACTGGGATCAACATGTTGAGGACCATTAAATCCCCTCCAATTCTTTAAAGAAGAACCATTACGTGATGGACGCATTTGGTACTGTCCACAATCACGGTTATTTCTTCTAGCAAAGTTGTTTTTATTTTTCCCTGTAGCAATATGCTTAACAGGTACATCGTACTGACTGAGCTGAGTACGATGGGTACTAACAGTTTTGTTTTCTTTTACCCACTTATCAGGAATCTGGGAATTCGATGCACGGTTTCCCTGAGGAATCTTAACTTGACACTTATTAAAGTCCTCCCCGTGATCCAAACTTGCTTTACCTTTGTTGGCCTCACGCCAACTCCCATTAGAGGCAGTATCGTTATTTCGTGGGAAAGTATATTTGCCACGAAAAGATTTGTTGACATATTGCTTAGTATTACCATGAGCACCAAGTGCATGGATGTTTTGTTCCTCCCAAATAGAAATTTGTTGCGTGGTGCATTCCTTAACCCCATGAATACGACCGATTATAAGATCCGCAATAGGATTAGGAAGAAGACATGCATGGACATCTCCTGTGAAGAAGGGAGTGTCAATCCTAATAATAGCAGTAGGATAACTTTCCATAGTACCACCAAATGTAACACATTTGATCGCTTTTCCAGTGGCACAGCAAGGATCTATCAGAGACTCTCTAACCCCGACGGTAGTACATCCCGAATCGAAGAGCACTGAGACTATACTATCATTTATTAGACCTTTATGCAAGATGAGAGATCCTCTCCCATCATGCGCAACTGTAGCAGGTAGAGCAGGCAGAGGGTGACCACAACTTAGGGTAGATACAGTCGATGAGTCGAACAATGTTAGGCATTGGGGGCATTCAGTTGCTCTCCCAAAATTGAAAGCACAACCAGTGATAGCCTTAGAGTTCCCACTATCATTTACTTGATTACAGGCTCCATCAAACTCTTGTTGTGCAGAGTTTGCCTGTTGGAAAGGTCTTCTTTTGTTATGTCTAGGTCTACCGCGATTATCATTTCCCCTATAATTGTTATCATATTGTCTATTGTATTTATCATTCCGGTTTGAATCCCGGTTTGTATATTCACCATCGTCATATTCTTGACGTCGCGAATGGTTATCCCGAGCAGACAAGCTTGGGTAGTTTTTATTGTGATAACCTTTGCGAAAGTGTCTATAATTATTACCACCAAAATTACGAGAACTCCCATCTTGTCTCCAGTTCTTAGCAGAAGAACCATCATATGTTGGATTACTCTGCTTATGAGTGTAATTCTGATTACTTCTCCTATTCCAGTTTTGTTGAGCACCCTGAAATTTCTTATTGAAATTAGAGCCATATGGTGCTGCCGAAGCAACTGGCAACCCTTCTTTCACTTTAGAATTGCTAACTGTAGCATGGGGATGCGCGGTGGCGTACTGGCAACAGTATTCCTCCATGTCTTTTAAGTTTTTGGGTTTACGCTCATGAAGAAATGCAAGGAAAGAATCATTAACAGATGACAAAACCTTATCTCGAAGTAATAAGTCCATTAGGCCTTCATATGTTTTCTCAGTCTGAGACAACTCAACCCATCGTGTAAATGTACGACGTATTTTTGAAAAAAATTCAGAGAAATCTACTCCATTTTCTGGCAACATTGTTCTAAAACGAAGACGATAATCTTCTTCTTTTAGTTGATATTTTTTTAGCAATGCTGCTCTGACAACATCATAATTAGTACTGTCATGTTCGTCTATTGTCATAAGAGTAGTCACTGTGTCACCTGTAAAAAATTCCATCAGTTGTTCAACATATTTTTCCTTTTTTACCTTATGCGCATCGCATAAAAATTGTAATCTATCTAGATAATCCGCTACGTCATTCTTTAAAGGATTGAAATGAGGTAATTTAATCCTACTAACAAACTCCTTTGTCGTACTCGAAGTTGTTTGCTGAGCACCCTTACTCGCCAATTTTAATTTCTCTAACTCCAAAGTTGCGAGTCTTTCCTCAAGTTCCATTTTCTGTTTTCTTTCCTCGTGTTCCATTTTTGCTTTTCTCTCTTCAGCCTCAGCTTGAAGTTTTCTCTCCTCAGCAGCAGCTTGAAGTTGGAGTTTTTTTCTCCTCAGCAGCAGCTTGAAGTTTTCTCTCCTCCATTTCCATCTGGAATTTTCTTTCATCAGCTTGAGCTTTTCTCTCCTCAGCAGCAGCTTGAGCTTTTCTCTCCTCAGCAGCAGCTTGAGCTTTTCTCTCCTCAGCAGCAGCTTGAGCTTTTCTCTCCTCAGCAGCAGCTTTTCTCTCCTCAGCAGCAGCTTGAGCTTTTCTCTCCTCAGCCTCTCTTTGATACCTTTTTTCTTCAAGTTCTAATCTTCTGTTCTCAGCTTCTAGCTTCTTTAGTTCAGCTTCTGCTTTCAATTTAATTTCCTCTTTTTGTTTCTTTTCTTCTGACTTTAATGCAATGGCGAATTGAGCAGATGAATATTCTTCCAATTCTTTACCAGACTTACCAAGGGTTAACCCTTGCTGGATGAAGAAATCCAAATTAGACATTCTGTCTAATGAGATCAGAAACCTGAAAAAATTAAATAAATTACCTTATCCCACTTCAATGGGAGACAAGTCTGTCCTATTAGACTTGTATACTCACTTCACTTTATTTCACTCTCTTAGTCTTAGTCAAAGACCTTGTATGGTTATCTTGTTTATAATATAACAAATAATCACTTAAGTACCTGTGGAAAATAATACCTTTATATCCCACTCACTGTGGGCACAAGTCTTTTTTATAAAGAACTTTCATATGTATTCCACCTTGTCTCAATCTTTTGACAACAAGTCTTTTAACAAAGAACTTGTATAAATATCTTATATAGTAATACTCCATCAGCAATCTCTATATGAAGAGTGTACCATATTAATAATAATACTAATACATGACCAAGTATATGTATGTAGACTGTGTATGACAATAATGTAGTACAATCATAAATACAAAGACAAAGATACAGAACAATAACCGAAAACGTTCGCGGAAGTCAAATAAACAATACAGCAAAAAGTAAAGAAAATGTTACACAAATGTGTTCTGATGACCGCGAAAAGTAAACAAGACAAATGGCAACACTGTTATAAACAAAAAAGGTGTAAAGAAATAAACGAAAGAAAAGAGAGACCTACAGATACAAACAGATGAAATCAAAACTGAAAAACAGAAAAAATATTACAAAAACAACGATAAGTACAGTTTCGGCACAGCTAACACAAATAGCCACAAATTGTCGCTAGCAAATTTTCAATTAAGAAAATTGCTCCTACAGAACGCTATTATAAAACCTCTATCACGTGGTATATCTTATAATAGTCACCGCCCAACCTTAAACCCGCAAAAGAACACAAGAAAAATACACAACAACAGTAGAAGTAACATAAATATATATAGCAATACAATGTGTTGCCAAAAAAAAAAACTTAGTCACACATGACGTTACAGTAACTATCTTGCTCCTTGCGAACACAGAAACAAAATGTCAAGCGCGCACTGATTGACAGATCCACTGTAGCATGAAGTGGTCTTCACGAACATAAAGTTACTATGACCTTCTCGTATCTTGAGTCTTGCACATCGAATGTTTACAATTTCACGTACTGTTTACAAACAGGAACTTGACCTCAAAACATGTAACTTGAACGCTCGTACCTTGAAAAGTCTGTTGACTGAAGCGTGCAAACGACCAGCGGTACCGTTACTGGCCACCAGAAATGTAACTGTCTTTTTCTCTGGTTGAGGTGATCACTGGCCCAAGACAGTATACATGTTGTTAAGATGTGTAGTACTTGTAATGATGAGCTGAGTGTGGGTGCAAATGAAGGCGCGAATGTGTTTAGGCTCGTATATGTTGTATAATGCAACCCATACACTCACATGCAGTAGTCAAAGATGCTTGGACACTGCAGGCACGTTTCAAAAACATTTATTGACGATAACACACATAGCATCAACAGGGACAGTCAGTGTAAACAAGGTCATGCTGACCGGAAATCGTTAGGTATACATCAGGCATTCAAAAGGCTGGTAAACATTTGAATATTCATGCATGGTCAATAGCAATGTTCTTCAATAATGACAGTTCGTAGCGCCGCCCTGGTATCTCTGACTAAACGCGTCAGATACCTTAATCACTTTGACATACAGGTACAACTTGGCATTCCCCGCCAATTGCACTTTATCAGGCTGTAATATATTAGCCTTAACACAGGCCTCGTTATGACGTCATCTGTGTACTTCTTCTGAGCAGGTTAACATCAACCCTGCAGTAATGCTTATGTAGACATAAATACCGCCAATCTGCGGTTCCCACAATATATCTTCGTCACTGGACTTCTGGATAATATAAAGACTAATAGTCTTGGATGGCTACCTTGAGCACACAAATATAAGTTCTGAAATGTAGGACCGGTGAGCTGTAGTTCACAGACTAGGTAATCTTCTAACATGTTCTGCCACCGAAAGCGTAATAATGGAAAAAGTCGGTATTACCTGGAACCGAATCCTCAGAACATAATAAGGAACTCTGTCGTCATTCCGACGTACAGAGATTCACTGGGGAGACCTGCCAACGCAGTCACTTCGAAGATTTTCCCCGAAAACAAAATGGACATTCGTCCCTCAGAAGCCAGCTTACATCCCGGCCTGACGGAAGTAACTCAACTTGGCGCTTAAAACCTGCGCATGGGCACACGCCCGAACTGTTTACCTTTGACCCTATCTTCATACAGGTCAAACCCCAAAGGATGAACGAACAGGGAAGACAACCCCTAATCAACCTGACATTGCAAGGTAAAGACACAATTATTCTTATGAAAAAACATAAGCAAATAACTTGACATATGACTCCGTCGAAAATGACAGCAACATGTACCCACATCTGAAAGAGATAAAGGGGGTGTGGGTTGCATTGTGGCGAAAAACCAAAAAGATTATATCAAGGGATGGAGTATGTCCGGGATGCTAGAGTCTGGAGGGGGCCAGAGATTGGAAGTGATCACTACCTGCTTACAATCAAAAGAACAACTGAGTTGCTCAGCCTAGGAACTGCCTAACATCACGCAAGAAACTACTGTAAGTAAACGAACAGGAGAAATGAGCATTAAGACCTACAAGCTGAGAGAGCCAGAAATTAAGACCAGATATCAGGGGCTTATTGCTGCAGCGGTGAGCAACACAGAAGAACAACCTGATGACTTGGAAACCCTCTGGCTTAAATTCAAGGACATCATAAAGACAGCTGCTGCAGAAGCATGTGGTGAAGTCCGACTTGGGAACAAGAGAAAGAGGACACCTAGGTGGACAGAGGAAGTTAAAGAGAAAATAAGAGAGCAGAAAATGGCATGCAAACAATACTTAGGAGCTAAAAACACAGCAGGAAAAACAGAGAAACATAGAGAATACATGATACTCAGAACACAAGCAAAGAACAAGGTGCTAGCAGCAAAACAGAAGTCCTGGGAAGAATTTGGAGAAAAGCTAGGAAAAGATGCACAAGAAAATCAGAAATTGTTGTATAAGACCCTAAAGTGCCCTCTTAAATTTATAAAGGGCAAGCAAGGCAAATTGCTTACTGTCCCAAAGGAAGTAATGGAAAGGTGGAAAGAATATTTCTCAGAACTCCTTGATGGTGAGCAAGGTCAAGCATCAGAAATGATAACCACTACCACAGACGAGAACACCAATGGTGGTGAAGAAGGCATAAAGATGGAAGAACTGAAGGCAGCACTGGAGAAAATCAAGATGGGCAAAGCAGCAGGGCATGATGGTATAACACCAGAAATGGTTAAGTACATGGGAGCATCAGGCGACCTATTACTCTTAAGGGTCCTACTGGCAGCGTGGTGCAAGAAGACCATACCAAAGGATTGGGAGATTGCCATCATAGCACCGATTTTCAAAAAGGGTGACAATCGACAACGTGGAAACCATAGAGGCATATCCCTTCTCAGTGTCCCTGGTAAAATCTACTCTAGAATCATAGAACAGAGACTCTGACAACTTGCTGAGCTACAATTGGATGAGGTCCAGTGTGGATTCCGAGCAAACCGAAGTACTCAAGACCTAATCTTCACACTCAGACAGCTGAGTCAAAAGGCTCTTGAGTATAAGAGTGAGATTCATCTTTGTTTCATAGATCTTGAAAAGGCGTTTGACAGGGTCCCCTGGAGCAAACTTTGGGACTGTTTGGCAAGGAAGAACATTCCAGCACCTCTGATTCATGCTATACAGAGCTTCTACAAGTCGTGCAGAAATTATGTGAGGACAGCAAACCATAAGTCAGAAGAGTTCAGGACCACCACTGGTGTAAGACAAGGTGATATCCTGTTACCTTATCTTTTCATACTCCTCATGGATAATGTCATCAAGGCATGTAAGGAGAGAACAAGAAAGTATTCAGTGGGGTACTGGAAGATGAGACAGGTCTGTATTTCAGAGCTGGCATTTGCTGATGATGTTGCCCTGATTGCTAAATCAGAGGCACATCTCCAATCCAATCTGAAAGTCTGGATAGAAGAGCTGGAGAGGAGATGGTTGGTCATAAGCAGCTCTAAAACAAAAAACCATGGTGATATCACGAGAAGACCAGACGATACGTCAAGGTCTCAAATCCTACCCCCTGCAGACCCAAGTAGAACAGTCCCAACTAAGATGGTTTGGTCATGTCTGCAGAATGGGAGAAGATTGGCTACCACGACAAGCATGGGCAACTAAAAGCCAGAGATCCAGACCTCCAGGACGACCCAGAGTCCGTTGGCAGGACAACATTAGACAATCTTTGAAGTACCGAGGATTAGAATGGAACCAGGCCTTTGAGGAAGACAGCCGATAGGATAGTCTGGCACTCTCTCTTCCAAACCTCTACACCTCACGGTAGAAGGGGAACGACCACGTAAGTAAGTAAGTAGGTAAGTAAATAGGTAGGTAGGATATATACGTAGATAGGTAAATAGAATAGATAGGTAGTAGGTAAATAGGTATATAGAATAGATAGGTAGGTAGGTAGGTTGGCAAGTAAATAGGTAGATAGAATAGATAGGTAGTTAGGTAAATAAAATAGGTAGGTAAGTATTTAGGTAGGTAGATAAAAAGGTAATTTTCAAAAAAGATGATAATCGACAGTGTGGAAACCATAGAGGCATATTCCTTCTCAGTGTCGATTGTAAAATCTACTCTAGAATCCTAGAGCAGAGACTCCGACGCCTAGCTGAGCCACAATTGGATGAGGTCCAGTGCGGATTCCGAGCGAACCGAAGTACTCAAGACCTAATCTTCACACTCAGACAGCTGAGTCAAAAGGCCCTTGAGTATAAGAGTGAGATCCATCTTTGTTTCATAGATCTGGAAAAGGCATTTGACAGGGTCCCCTGGAGCAAACTTTGGGACTGTTTGGCAAGGAAGAACATTCCAGCACCTCTGATTCATGCTATACAGAGCTTCTACAAGTCTTGCAGAAATTATGTGAGGACAGCAAACCATAAGTCAGAAGTGTTCAGGACCATCACTGGTGTAAGACAAGGTGATATCCTGTCACTTTACCTTTTCATACTCCTCATGGACGATGTCATCAAGGCATGTAAGGAGAGAACAGGAAAGTATTCAGTGGGGTACTGGAAGATGAGACAGGTCTGTATTTCAGAGCTGGCATTTGCTGATGATGTTGCCCTGATTGCTAAATCAGAGGCACATCTCCAATCCAACCTGCAAGTCTGGAAGGAAGAGCTGGAGAAGAGAGGGATGGTCATAAGCAGCTCTAAAACAAAATCCATGGTGATATCACGAGAAGAAAGAAGACATCAGATTAAGCTGGGAGAACAGATCCTGGAGCAGGTCGACCACTTTAAATACCTCGAAGCTATTATAGACCGAAAGGGAGGCATCAAAGAAGAGTTTGCCACTCGAAAAGCAGCAGCTGGGAGACTTTTTCAAGCCATAAATCGAGGATTCCTCAGCAAGAAAGAGGTTGGTAAGAAAACGAAGATGGCTGTATACCGCTCCACCTATGTCCCAGTCTTGACATATGGATGCGAGTCATGGGCAATGACTACAACTCACAAAAGCCAGATCCAAACCTCAGAAATGAGGTATCTGAGGAAGGTGGTTGAAGTAACAAGAAGAGACATGGTACGCAACCAGACGATACGTCAAGGCCTTAAATCCCACCCCCTGCAGACCCAAGTAGAACAGTCCCAACTAAGTTGGTTTGGCCATGTCTGCAGAATGGGAGAAGATCGGCTACCACGACAAGCATGGGAAACAAAGAGCCAAGGATCCAGACCCCCAGGACGACCCAGATTACGCTGGGAGGACAACATTAGACAATTTTTGAAGGACCGAGGACTAGAATGGAACTAGGCCAGGAGGAAGACAGCCGATAGGATAGTCTGGCGCTCTCTCTTCCAAACCTCTACACCTCACGGTAGAAGGGGAACGACTAAGTAAGTAAGTAAGATAAATAAGTAAGTAGGTAAATAGGTAAGTAGGTAGGTATTAAATAGGTATATATATATATATATATATATATATATATATATATATATACATATATATATATATATAGATATATATATATATATATATATATATATATATATATATATATATATATATATATATATATATATATATATATATATATATATATATATATATATATAGAAAAATAGGTTGGTACAAGGGGATTGACAAAAGTCTTGAGCCTGACCATGAAGGACATGTCACAGAGAGCTGAAATTTTGTATATGTTTATTCCTTTTCAATATAGCCACCGTCTGAATTGACACACTTCTGCCATCTCTGCTTGACCTTGAAAAGACCTTGGGAATAGAACACCCTATTTTTTCAAACTAAACCAGTCATCGCATGCCAGTATAACCTCTTCATTGCTGTCAAAATGATTTCCTTTTAGCTGTTTTTAAAGATTTGGGAATAGAAAAAAGTCTGATGGAGCCAAATGTGGAGAATATAGTGGGTGTGGAAGAATTTCAATATTCAAATCGTTGGCTGCTAGCTGCACAAGCCGTGCTTTGTGAGAGGGCGCGTTGTCTTGAAGCAAAGTAAGATTTTGAGTGCACGTTATCCCTCGTTTCCTGGTCACAACATTTCTTAGTTTTGTGAGAAGATCTGCATAGTCCGGTCCATTAACTGTGTTGCCACGAGGCAGATAATCTTTCAAAAGTACACCTTTGCCGTCCCAAAAAACAGTCAGCATCACTTTTCCTGCAGATTTCTGCGCCCTCGGCTTGACAGGTGTTGGGGAGCCAGGGGTTTTCCATTGCATGCTGGCAATTTTGGATTCGGGGTCATAATGGTGTACCCAAGTCTCATCTACTGTCACCATGGTCTCCCAAAAATGTTTAGACTTACACTTTTTGAGCAACTGTTGACAGCATTTTACCCTCGTTTGCTTCTGTTCACGATGTCAACAGTCGCGGAACCCAGCGTGCACACACTTTTCTCATGTTCAGTCTGTTGTGTAAAATTCTATAAACTGTTCTTTCATTTAGTTTTACTCTACTAGCTATTTCCACAATTGTCATTTTTCGATCCTGGTCAATGATTTTCTTCACTCTTGTTGCATTTTCATCGTTGCACTCTGAGGCTGGTATACCAGATCTTGGCAGATCAGCATCATTTGAGCGGCCGCACTTAAACTGTTGACACCAGTTTTTTTACCGAAGTATATGAAGGACATGAATCACGAAACAATGGTTCCATCTCCCTGTGTATTTCTGTAGGTGTTTTTCCCTGAAACATCAGAAATTTTATCACAGCTCTGGCCTCCTTCTTTTCCATTGTTTTGTCAAATCTTTGCAGCAGCAGATCCGGTCAATAGGGTACATTGCGCCGTGCACCGTAGCGGGAAAACCCATTGAAGAAACAAACGTGTACTTTACACATTCAGTGCAAATATGATGAACTTTAAATATGCCAAGTTTCATCTTCCTCCTGTGACTCCTTCATGGTCAGGCCCAAGACTTATGTCAATCCCCTTTTATATAGGTAAGTAAATAACTAAATAGGTAGATAGAACAGGTATATAGAATAGGTAGGTAAATAGGTAAGTTAATAGGTAGGTAGGTAGGTAATTATGTAAGTAGGTAGGTGGATAGGTAGGTAATGTCCGAATATAAAACTTGTGGTCTAGTTTTTTCTGTATTTACTGTGTTGATGTTTTAACTATGTTATTGTATTTTTGTTTGCATAAATCGAGTTTGCTATATTAATTTCTACTCAAGGGGCGTAATTGGTTCCCCTTGCTTTGAAATAACTTTAACTTTAGCCAACCTGCTTCCTGTTTTTCCAACGGGTGTAATTTGTTTCCTGTCATTGCCAAGGGAAGTAATCATACCCCTATTGAAAACATCCATTATTTATTATATTCAATTACACTGCATTTACTAACGGATCTTCCACATTTGATTTTAATAATATAAAAAGTATACAACTATGCGTTTTCACTTCTGATTTAAACGTATAGTGAAAATGATTCTTAAGACCGCAAGGTATATTTTATTTGGAAATGCGCACTAATATAACCTACAAACCCAGTGTCTAAGGCGAACGGGGCTCGCCTCGCCAAAACGAGGCAAAATTTGATTTAAAGAAATAAATAAAAACCTCCATACATCAGAGTCGTCTTGTTGTTAAAATGCAAACGGTCAGATGAAAAGCGTTTCGCACGGCACGGACATGGAAAGGAAATTATATTGTTTTATTATTATCTATTTTATCATATCGGTACAACGCTGTATTGTATACATTTCGTGTTGTAACGTGTAAAAGCATTCGCGTTAGAGTTTAAATGGAAGTATTTTAAATGTATACTACAAAGTGATTCAGAAGTCACTTCCTATTGGTAAATTCGTATATCCACACTTGTCTCCATTGGATACAGATGGAACACATGTCAAGGCAAGGGACAATAACTGCCAGTTGACAAATAAATCAATTTATTTTTATTCCCAGAAACATAATAAACGAAATCAAAATTGTACAATAAGCTGACGTTACAAGAGACAACAAACATTACTACACGTTTTGAAATCATATGTTGAACAAACTGGATCTCATTTTGAGTTGTAATGTTACTTTGACGTAGCATTCTTGGAATTAACATGTCAGTTAATTGTCTTTATTTTGACATATGGTTCAAATAAAATATTTTGATAGAAGTGAAGAAATAACACATTAAAAATAGGAAGTAACTTTTCGATCAGCCTGTGTACACTTTGTCAGAAACAATGCTCAATTTTACGAGTCAGTAATATATATAAGCACCAGTACAGTGGAAGCTACAGAGCAAAAGGTCAACAAGTTCATGAGGAAATGGCTAGAAGTACCACCAGGTTTGTCAGACAATGCACTGTACTACAAGAAGGCAAAGCTTGTGCTTCCCTTCAAGTCAGTTGTTGAAGAATACAAAGCAGGAAAGGCAAAGCTCGCAATGATGCTGTGCGAGTCAGCAGATGACGCAGTTAAGTCCATTCAGCCCACACTGAAAACTGGAAGGAAGTGGAAAGTGGGTGAAGCTGTTGGTGCTGCCCAAGAGTCGCTCAAGCTGAGGGAGGTAATCGGATACACACAGACGAATACACGGAGATTTGGTCATGGTGACTGTCACGGCATGCCTCCCCTTAGCTCTGCTGTAGTGGTGCACCAATGGCCAACACACAAGAGCGTCTAATATGGGTCTTCAAAGGTGTCTACCTTCGCACAAGATTACTCTTGGCCGAGTTGTAGATAGAAGGATATTGATGCTTCTATCTCAATGGAATGTTCACAAGATATTTTCAGAAGTCAAGAACAATGCTGCATAGGGCAGATCACTATTAACTTATTTCTGATCCGTCGCCTTTCATGAAGAATTAAGCAATGGTTTTAGCCCATTCAAGCCCCCAGTTGGTGTAAATCCAGCGAAATTCTTTTTTAAGTATTTGCCATATGTCTATATGTATATATATTAAGAGTCTTGCTCATACGTTTGCTTTCATACCTATAATAATAACTGAATCAACAATTATTATTTTGTTTTAAAATAACATGTAACAAATTTAATAATCAATTAGTTTTAACAGGTTAAAATAACGATGGAATGATGGTGAATTTTAGATGTATATAACATTGTCTTCACTGAGACAGGGATGAGGATTTATAAAAATGTGTTCTATTGCTGATGAGGGCACTTCTTCACACGACTCGTCCAATGTATATGTTAGTGTTGAATCCCTGCTCTGGACTCAAACTAGTGGCGTAGAAACTTTAGTCTTGCAGCTTCGTACCACGAACTTTAGACAAAATAAAAAGAGCAAATGCCCCTGCTTAGTACACTTGTGGGCTGCAAATTAACAGGCGCATTGTCTCGCTGTCCACTCACCAATGTTAGCCTCTCTGAATAATTACGCTCCCTGAGTATACACAGTAAAACTCAGGGAATATGATTAGAAATCACCGTTATTCTTCTGGTTACTTTAATGGGGAAAATGTGACTGGACAGCGCGAGGGCAATGGTTTGCCTGGATTAATTAACAAGGTACATATATCTCACAAAATGATACTATACACTTTAGGCACATGTGATGTAATTATCACTTCTCACTGCTCCATTCGGAGTCTGGGGGTCACCTCTGGTGTTGGTTTTCTGTACGACTAGCAAGAAGCAATCACCAGCACTTGCTGTAGTGGTTTATAAATATACTTTTTTCATATGTTGAGGTTGCCAGCCTCATTGACTGATACAACCACTTAGCAAGTACAGACATGTCACAATTCACATTTTAATCTCTATGTTCACAACTTACCCCCAATGGGATATACAATCTCCTCGCACAGATATATGGACACAGCACTTTGATTAGATGCTTCGAACACTGGTCTGGGAAATTTTATTATTCGTCTTATGACTTGATTCTGATTCCTTCAGTATCCAGTCTTTGTTTTTAAAAATGTGGATTCTCTTTTAAGTTATAAAGACGCCCAAATACTTTGATCTGTCACTTATAATTTTGGAATACTAGTCCGATGTCTCTCTGGCTCCTGGGAGTTGCTAATTTGACGTTGCGATGCAGTCTGATTTATGTCTCCGATTTTGCTAGATTATATTTCTCAGTCCAAATCCTAGATTGTACTGTTAGACCGACTTGCCAATGAAAGTCAAAGTCTATTCCTGCTCTCAAATTAAACCAATGGTAAGCTCTTTAGAACTATGTGCATTTCTTTTAATTGCGTGTTTTAAAATATCAATTTTGAAATTTAAACGCGTGACTTCTTCCACATATGTCGTAATACTTCCGATTACACTTTTATGCAAACTCACAAACACATCGACGAACCTATTTCCTGGCTAATACCTTCCGCCCATATTGTCTCCTCTAACAGGTTATCTGAAATCTTGATACAGAGATGAGCAGCGTAAGCGATTACATACATCACCTGTTTTTGCGTACATTCCTCAGACTGATTTCTTAGACAGCCAATCTGGCTTTCCTTTCATCGATCGTGCGCGACCACCTTGTGTCAACACAGATTGTGTCAACACAGATCGTTTCAATCAAAGGTGGCTAGACGACTTAAGTGATAAATGTATTGTTAAGAACTAGGTGTTCTACTTCTAGGGACGGATATAGAACTTTAATATAAACTTCAGCTCTTTCCGGATTCATGTTTTCATTGATATCGACTTGGTGTAATAACAGAGACTGGTGATAACCACAACGCTAACAAGTTAACTCGAGTCAACGTTACTGACGAGTCTGGAACACGGGCCATCGGTTTTCGTGTTTAATACGACAATATTCAGATGAACAGGGAATGTCAACCAACAGTTATCCACTCAAATGCAGACACGCAACGTCCAGTTAAGCTCCACTTTCTGTCAGGACGTTTTAAACCATGGCCTTTAACATATACAGTTCAGTCAGTTGATCACTGACTTACAACGACTAGCTGTACCACTATTCAACACGACTTCACTTGGCTCAACGGCAAACACAGAGAACATCCCGTTCTCTTATGGTACACATAATAATCTGCCTACCAAAGGCTAGCACAACTATTCACAATTCCAGACTTAGAACGTATCGATCAGCCACTCTGGCTAATATAATAGGACAGTTTGTCCTCCAGCAGTTCACATACACGTCTGCCTACCAGGCCAACACTATTGAAAAGCACCCATGACTCTAACCAGTCATGAACATACATCCTTCCACCATGAAGGCTAACACAGAAGAACCCAGGGCAACCCCTGTCACGACATACCTCACAACAAATCGCATATTTTCCCTCTCATTGTTGGGAGTGCTCTGCGATGCATGACCATAACCGCGATTACTAAATGCAACCTGCTATGCACCGCACAGCAGCTCCCAACAAGTATTATCCGCTGGCCTGTCTAATTAGCGTTGTATTATTACGATTCACCTGGAGAAACGTAAACAAGTCTAGGGAGTGGTTAGAGCAAAAATGTAAGTGCATAAAATATGCCAAATAATACGACGATGAGTGAGAAAAGTGAAGAAATGAAGTGATACTGTCGGAGAGAACGACAGTTATGACAAGTGCACAACTAATTTCGTCACAGTGACATCTGCTGGTGGTCTAAGGCATCAAACAGGGAAAGCAGAGACATGGTAATTCAGGAGATACGAAGATCTCAGAATGATAAGAGGATGCTAAAAGCAGGCACAACAAGGCCAATGGACTACATGAGAAGGAGCCCTGCAAAGGTCCTTGACATTTTTTTAAAATGTACAACTTTTGCCTCGTTTTGGCGAGGTGCGTCCCGTTCAACCTACTCGGTTATATTAGGGCGCATGACCAAATATAAAAGACCCTTAGGTCTGAGTTTTTTTGGAATGATATATAGCGTATGGCATCTCTTAGATTCAGCTTCATTGTCAGATCAATGTATGACCTCCTGCCATTGTCCACAAACCTTGTGACATGGGGAATGTCTGATGTTGCTCAGCGCCCCCTGTACCACGAGAGGCAGACATTTGAACACGTGCTCTCAGCTTTCAAGGTGTCACTAGGGTAAGAGCGATACACATGGCGCCACAACAAAGAACTAAGTGAGCTGGCTGCTACAATAGGCCTAGCAAGGGCGAAGGCGAACAGCAAAGTCAGACCGAGCACTGAAAATAAATACTTTCTGAGAGCAGGAAAGTCATCACATCTCAAACCAAGTAGATCAAGTAGCAGTTTACCATCTCTTCTTGACTGTGCAAATGACTGGGAGATGGCAGTAGACCTACCTAGGCTAGGGGTATATCCAGAGAGTATTCGAAGATCTCGAAGACGGCCAGATATAGTGCTGCATTCCTCATCATCGCACCAGATTATAATGATTGAGCAGACCGTGTCATTTGAATCCAGATTGGACAACACGCGTTTAAAGTGGCCAAGTATAATGATCTGGCCGCGGACTTCAGACGCGATGGGTTCACTGCAAGGGTCACGGCTATTGAGGTGGGTGTAAGAGGTCTCGCGGCTGCCTCAGTGTATGATCTACTGAAACTGTTGGGGTTGAGGGGACAGTCAAGAACAAGGGCACTTAAGAGGCTCAGCGAAACTGCGGAAAAGGCATCGTGCTGGCTGTGGAACAACCGCAACGGGCTATGGAACTCGAGATAGTAATTTGTTTTCAACTTAGGAGTGAGTCAAGATGGATTTGGGGCGACCCCTTCTCGATCTCTTATTCACTACGGCAGTACTCATTTCAATTGTTGTACTAACTTTATTGCGTACGTAGCAGATATTTTGTATCTACTTTCTTTCACTCCTCTCAGGAAAAGTCGTCATTTCTGTTTGTTAACCATTTCTCCCTGCTTTGCAAGGAGCGGCTGAGATAATTAATCGACAACCATGTTGGTTAATATCAGGTGCAGCCCTAGCGTATTTGGTTAATCGTTGATAAGGCCAGGGTGCGCGACAGATAAGAGATTACTTGTCTGGGTGACATATTTATGAACAAACAGACAAGGATGACCTAATCGTTTCCAGTCCGACTTGTAAAGTAATTTTTTTTTTTTTCGTACGCCCGCTAACACTCGAGGCGAAATCTCAGGTTATTATTTATGTCTAACCTGACATTGATTTTACGTGAGTATCCCTTTTTTCTTGTATAGAGACAGGTGTCCCTCGCCATTCAGGCAAATACTCTCCGATTTCGGAGGTACCCATTACAGCTGGGTCGGTTCAGGAGCCGCCAATCCCTGGTAGACGACACTTCTTCAAATGTCCTCGCCAGGTCTCGAGTTAATCCAGTCCAAATCCCGGTCGACGAAAAATCCTCAAATGCCGTCTCCCGGGTTTGATCCTGGATCACCCGGTCGCCAGAGCGGTGTGGTAACCACTACGCTAGCGCGGCTCCTTGTAAAGTAATAAGATGTTACATCTTACACACATTGCTGAGAGAGTTTACCGATGTGTTTGTGAGTTTGTACAAAAGGCATCGGATGTTTGACTGCCATATATGCGAGAAGTGACCTTTGCATCACGCGCAAAATTATTCCATGTCGGAATATTTTGAAATTACCCCACCCAACAAGCATGTTTGAAATGATTGAATCCCTGAGTAGCTTCATAACAAACAGATGCGGGGGTAGGACAGGCAATATAACCGGACCTTTTCGCACTTTTAACTCACTGTGAGAAATCGCTTTCCAAGACGACACAATCAGACCTTGCCAGAAGTTAGAATTCAGAATTCCATTTTATCAGGCCGGACCTTTTCTTGGAGAATCTTGACGGATTTACAAAACAGCCCAGGAAATCTCTATCATGTTAACAAGGAAACCGGGACTAATGAAACTGAGAACACACGGAGTCATAGAGGGAATTATCTTATTTAAGTAACGACCCCCAAGAACACGTGTAAGTGTCCTAATCAAGTGCCTTAACTTCATTCATCTGAGCAAAACGTCTGTGAGCCAGGATTGGCGTAAGTTGTGCATTCTACATTTTATATTGTTTTACATTACTAACATGGGAATTAACATGTATATATTGCCATGTGAATATTAATATGTGAAAATCGCTAGTGGATGTCCAAGTCATTTGAGGCTGGTAACCTTAGCGTATAGAATGATGATTTCATGAACCACCACTGCAATGGCTGGTGACTTCTTATCGCTAGTTTCTTAAAGAGAACTAAAAGGGTTAGTAGTACCAAGTTCCATATGGAGCAGGGAGGGAAAGATGAAAGAAATGATATACATTCTAAGTATAATATTTACATTTTCAAACCAGTGTAAATGTCTATGTAAACACATTCACTTTAAAATTAATGAAAGTTTCAAACTTTTCAAGAAGTGTAGATATAAACGAAATCATTAAAATTTATATTGTGAACAGTTTTCAACCAGTGGAGGTGTAAATGTAAACATTTTCTATCTATAATATTAACCTTTTCATTTAAATGTAAAATAACTATAAAGCTATTCAATTTAAATGTAAAGAATTATTTCTCTCGAGGGATTAAGTTTAATTCTCATCGAGGGTAAATTCTGAGTAGATGGGATTGTGGATTAGGAGAAAGGGGACACATAAGTATGTGTCGGGAAACGCAATACTCAGGAGAGCGTTTCGTTTCTATTCTTTTACCATAGTTGTTGGTGGTAGTACTAGTTGAGAGTACTATCTCTGGAACAGGAAGGGAACAGTGGCCTGAGCTTTAAGACGAGGGACCAACTTTGTAGACATTCCCTGACACTTCTTGGAACGTGTTACGCCCTACATCCTTGAACAGCGACGAGCGTTTTCAGTGATCAATCTACCAAGAACCAACCCATCAGCGGGAGCAGAACCTACCAGTGGCAGATAAGTGAAACCTATAAGCTGTCACGTGAACTCCTTTAAAAACTAACTTCCCATCACAACAGTGATGATCCACTTTTTTTATAAATCATTATTCATTCTTTTAAACCCTTGTTAAAAATAAATAATTGTTAAATTTGTTATTTGTAATTATACAAATTTAACTTCGATTTAATCATTTTAAATGTACTGCATGTTTGTCTCAGTCAGTTTACTAAATACACTCTAAACAGGGCTATACCATAATAATAAGAATTCCACCGAGTAAATCAGGGTGGGGGCTTGACGAGCTAAAATTAATAATTGCTTAATCCTTCACAAAAGTTGTCGGCAAATTATAGAGTTAACATGCTCAGCCAATGCAGCATTGTTCTCGCTTTTCTGAATATCTTGTAAACACGCCCTTGGGATAGAAGAGTCATTATCCTTCTATCTACAACTCTGCCAAGAGTAATCTTGTGCGAAGGTAGACACCTTTGAAGGCCCATAGTAGATAATCTTTGAGTTTTGGCCAGTGTTGGACCCGTACTGCAAAGCAGGGGAGGCAACCCGTGATAAGGGGTTGCTTTCACAATTGCCTCCTGCTGACAGAAAATAGGAGTAAATTTGAAAGCTGCATCCAAGGTGGAGTGGGTTCAGTTCTCTGCACTACTTCTGATTTCTGATGATCAGATTTCCTTCTGTTGTATTGCTCTGTATAGAGTTTCCTATCATAAATACATGGTCAGACCATTGACAATCGGGAAAAGACCGATGGACTTCTGGAAAGACAGATGACACTGGGAAAGACTAGGAACCTGCTGACCGGGTTGGCACCCGTAAGCTTTAAAAATTGCTATAAGACCCACTAATGATAGATGCCCCCAGGATCCACCGAAATGGGGAGGGGGGGGGAGAGATAATGATGAATCCACGTGTGACTTATTGGAATCGACCAGACCAGTTACACGGACTTTGAGTTCTGACCAACGGCTGGAATTTCCATGTGCCTGTGGCAGGAAATTATCTATTCAGAGAGGCAGGAAAATCCATAGAACGAAAAAGGGGCGTGGGAGCTCATCAGTGGTAGATCAACAGCGCTCTGTTTCGACGGATAAGACGTTAGAAGACCTCAGCCAGGAGTCAGTCCACAGCGCGGATAATATTCGAGTTGATCTGCTTGATGATGATCTCACACACTTATTGGACGGGAAAAGAGATGCAATCAAGTTTCCACCTGCCAATGCAAAAGATTTTTGGAAACAGCTGGACGAAGCCTTGTCAAAAGGGTTGGATAACAGCTTGAAGCAGATAACCTTGAAGACAAAGCTGGAAATCTTCGGCGACATATATCTTCACTGTCGCAAAGTGTTTTGAGTCGGGAAGACAATGGAAAGTAACCTACCACAGAAAAGTTAAAGACAAATCAGAACAGAAGAGATCAGGAAACAGAAGAAGCATGCCCGAAAACTGTTCAAGAACGCAGTGGACTCAGAGAAGGAAGGATTACGACAGGTTTGGGAGCACATAAAAGGCCAATATAATGCTCTTTGCAGAGCAGAAAGGTTGTGCAGGAAAAGAAGGACAACTCGGGGGGATAGGGATCGATTCTTCAGGGAGCCCTTCAAGTTTGCCAAAGAACTGTTTGAACAGCCACAGTCGGGAACACTAAACATCGGGAAAGAAGATCTGGAAAAACACCTTACAATGACACTTAGGAGTCATGACCTAAGTGCCCCCCCCCCCCCCCCCCCCCCCCCCTTAGTGGGTAAAGGATATTAAGGGGCCGAAACACTCTCTTCAAGAAGCAATAGTAGAAGTAGCCCCAGGCGTGCTGGACATCGAAACCACTGAGAAGCAAGCTACCATTCCTAGTCCTGAGGAAACAACAGCTGACAACTCAAGGACTCAGACGCACTATATAACACCTTATAACAAAGGACAGGAACAAGATTCGAACCAAGCCTGCAGAAGGAAAGAAAGACCAAACACTAACAAGACAAACAACTCAGAAACAATACAAGAGAGGATCGTAAAGATCACCCAGACGTCAGGAAGTGAGGCCTCACTCAGGGCCCTACCCCACAACAAAGTGATCAACATCCTCGAGGAGATAACTGGAAGGAGAGGTATCGCCAAAGTAGGGAGGCACGAAAAGGGAGTCGTGCTTTCGCTCAACAACACAGACAAAACAACCTCACTGATGATCGAACTGGAAACCGGTCCAAAGGAAATCCAGTTGCCCCACCAAATAAAAGTGGTGGTGGAAAAGTACAAGACAACAAAGAAGTTGGTCATCAGAGGGGTAGATACCAGATGTTCCGAAGCCGAGGTCCACAGACGCCTTCAGGCTGAAAACGCAATTCTAAGAATCACGCAGGTCGAAAGGCTAAAAACCTGGGCCAAAAAAGATACCAATCTGATGATAGTTACGGTAGAAGGATCAACAAGACCCGAGAGACTGACGCTCCAAGCAACAACAAAAAAGACAGAAGCCTATATCCCTCCGGTGATGCAGTGCTCTAACTGCCAGCAGTTTTCACACACTAAGAAAACATGCAGGAGGGACGCAGTCTGCCGATATTGCGCGGGAAACCACCAATATGGCGACTGCCCCAGAGCGAAGGAGGACCAAAACTACAAAGCAACAAACGCAAACCGCACCTGTGCAAACTGCCTCGGAAACCACGGGGCTAGATACCGAGGCTGCCCGATGTTCCAGGAAACAAAGAGCATCCTGAAGGAAGCGATCTCCAAAAACATCCCCTTCAAGGAGGCAAAACACAGAGTGACTGCGGATGTTACAGAAAAATAACGCACGATTGACAGACGACAGTTACACCAGCTGACCGCTGAAGTCAAACAATTGAAAATAAAACGCCAGGTCGAAAACAGAAGCAAGCAGGCTCCCGAAGACGAAAAGGACAGCGGTGAAGACGTAATAGATATACAGAACATCAGAGAAATGATGAAAGACATGAAAAGCATTAAGCAGCAAATAAAAGCAGATGTAAAGAGGTGACAGAACTGACGGAAGAAAACTCAAAAATCCTCAAAAGAATCGAAACAGAGCGAAGAGCCATTGAGGAAATGACATCAAACACAAGAGCGACCAAAACAAACGAACAATCAGACGAAGAAGTCATCGAAGAAACACTTGAAAAACTTCTACCAGCAATAATAGAAAAAGCACTACTACAGATACAGGAAAGCAGGAAGACAAGAGAAACAGAAACTAGGAAAGCAAAAACTAACAAAACGACACAAGACAAATAGGAAGGCAGGAAATGAACACCATGAACACGCCACGACAGACAAGCAACGAAGAGATAACCAGACAGCCAGCTAGCGGTCCTTTTTAGGACCAGTCCTTTTCAGGACTAGGAAAGTGATACCAGCGAAGATACCAACGCACTACATACCTGTGGCGAGAGGTTTTATTTGGCTCTTGGATCAGTATAGTACTGACAATTACAGAAATAGAATTTCTGCAGAAAATGGTGAAGTCCCAGTGTCTGAGAGGACTACTGGTATCACAAATTAGTTACGGCTGTGAATGATCTGATCTCGAAACAATAGTATAGAGGCGACCGACATAAAGCGCCACCTCTGCTGTGTAACTAATTGTGATATTAAACAAAGCAAGGAAACAGATTTTTACTTAACAATGATAAAATTGACAAGTCGTTCAAAATACAATTTCCTTATATTTTATTTAGTATATATACACTATCTACTCTTGTGCTGAAAGGTGAATGTTGCAAAAAATGGAATGAAATGAATTGGTAAGTTTACATATGATTTACAAATATTTATATTTATAAATATTACAACACGTTTTCCAATTATAGGAACAAAAATTATATCAGCTGTGCTGTTAATTAAGGATATAACGTTTATCAGCTATGCTGTTATTTACGTATAATTTATCCACTATGATCTTATTATTGTCTCTTGCTACGCTAATTCACGTTTTCTTCATTGACAGTTCTATGCTCACAATGCCGACAGAAATGGTACTAATGTGTACTCATCTCTCTTAAGTCTGTTCTTCTTTGTTTGGTTCACCACCGGCAGAGTATCGTTCCTTTAGCCCACCCAAGACTGAGGGGGACCAAAGATGTAGAGTCTGGTCAACCTCTATGCTCCTGCGGAGTTCCAGGCAGCGGGATTGACTCGAACATACGACCTCAGGTTTTTTTTAGGACACAATTAAACCTGTAACAAAGCAAAAATAGGGGCTAATTTCTGTCCTCAAGCCCACCTATTTCTAGTGTGAGTGAAATGAGCGTGTCTCCGATGTATGCATGTGGGATGAATGACAACATGGCTCAGTATGATTTAGCAATAGCGAGACAAGACAGGTGTCTACTTGCAAAACATTCTTTCTGATAAACTAATACATGGATACATTCAATAATATAGATTCAATACATGAATACATTTTATACATGAATACATCCCATAATATAAATCAATACATGAATAAATCCAATAATATGTACACCTAGGTGTGATACAACAATGTCCTTCCCCCTATACTATATCACGCCCTCTCTGACAATAGCTGGTAACATATATCCTAACAATATTATTATGTTCTTATGATAGGAGTATATGAGACGAGGACTGGTTGGTGATATATCAGGTTGGAGTTATAGGAGACAATAGATTGGAGTTAGATGCGACAATAGATTGAGTCCTGACAAGGACTGTTTTGGTTATATTGGAGTTGGTCTTATCTGAGACAATAGATTGAGTTATAGACTGACAATAGATTGAAGTATAGGAGACAATAGGTTGAAGTATGAGTCCTATTAGTCTTCGTCTATTCAATCATAATAGGAAATACAATCATTATACTTAATTCCCCCCAAGATACAATCAGTAACCTGATAGGTAGTATAAATGACACACAACAAATACCAACGGTTATCGTAAAAATATTTACCCTCCTAAGATTTTAAACTGGCCAGGTTTTGACGCGACTTAGTGAAGTAGGTTGCAGGTCGATGCCCTCAGGTAAGTTACCATAAATCAAGGTGACAGCTTCTCCCTCTTCAGTCTGTATCTCTGGCGTCAAGTTCGGGGTTGCGTGGTTAGCATAAAATCCGCCCGATTATATAGTCAAGTAACTACTTGAGGAAAGCTTTCGGTTGGTTCCTGGCGGAGCAAGTTGATTGGTTTCCTCCGGTTTTGTACCTGGTCTCATACAGCCTAATTTTATTCAGTTTTCATCGGCCATCTTGCGTGAACAAGATGGCCGTTAATTTATTCTGTCTCAGAGACTGGTGAACGTTGATCGTTGATTGGTTGAAGCAAATCTGTATCTCGACATAGTGATTAACAAAGTAGTGGGTTACACTTCGTTTCACGACAATACCCCAATATAACCGTTTGTAACCCTTCAATGGGTTTTGGTTGAACAGGGTATTACAGCAATCTAGTAGACGAAAACAACAACAACAACAACAACCGACGGGGGTACTGCTTCTGATGATCAGATTGCCTCCTGTTCTATCGCTCTGTATAGAGTTTCCTCGTATATATATATATTTATTTATTTATTTGCAATAGAAAGATGGTCCAGTAATAGCTTATGAGACAATTATTGTAAGAAAAAATAAAACCAGATTACATAAAAAGAACAATAAATAATTTTTAGACCAAAATAACAAACCAGTAATGTTCATATTGACATGAAGCTATATTTACATAAATATTTCCTATAAGTTACGTCATCGACATCCCAGAAATCTTCATGTCATACACACTATGAATTCCTGCAAAGACAAGCTGAACTAAAAAAAAAAAACACAACTCCATTAGGAACTTCTGAAAAGAACGCGCAAAATTGCCAAGAAATCGAAGAATTCTGAAAACTAGAATCTGCAGACAAGTGCCTCTGTATTCAGTAAAGAAAATCGTGGTCCCATAGAGAGTTCCGAGACATTAAGATTTGCTACAAGTACCGTCTTTCATAACTTCCAACCCGTTTTTAATAATTTCTCATTATTTTTTTTCTTCTCTTTTGCAATTCTTGAAGCACCAGGCTTGTTCTGTCTCACCATCTCCTTCGCGATTGTTTTGCTCTCATGACACTTTTCAGCTGTTTCCAGAATCATATTGGTTAGGGGCAAATTTGATTCCGAGATTGATCAGTGACAAATTCCGAAATTGTTCATTGGAATGCGGAGAACGGGTGTCGCTGTGCTTAATTCTGGAAGGTTTGTGGGTAGTGTTATAAAGGAGTGCTCCGCAACTGGTGTGCCGCGACTCACTGGTGTGCCGCCAATGCCTGACTGGTGTGTCACGACACATTGGTGTGCCATCGATATCCGCCTGGAGTGCCGCAGCACACTGGTGTGCCGACGATATCTGCCTGGTATGCCGTGACACACTGGTGTACCGCCGATGTCTGCCTGATGTGCCGTGACACACTGGTGTGTCCTCGATGTATGTCTGGTGTGCCGTGACACACTGGTGTGCCGTGACACACTGGTGTGTCGCCGATGCCAGCCTGATTTGCCGCGACACACTGTTGTGCCGTCGATGGCTGTCTGGTGTGCCGTGACACACTGGTGTGCCGCCGATGTCTGCCTGTTGTGCCGTGACACACTGGTGTGCCGTCGATGCCTGCCTTATGTGCCGTGGTACCAGGTAGAATACACCATATAATGGTATGCACAATTATATTTTACAGTAAAATATTACGAAAGAATCTCACACGTACAGTTTAACAAATAAAAAGTTGAGTTATCGTAGTCACTAGTCCAGCACACACACATATACACACAAAAACACAAACTATAATATTTAAGGAGCGTTGTCTTATGATTGCATCGAATTTTAAAATATTTGCCATACTCACGTATTTAAATATCGTAGTGTGCCGTGGCAATTTGGAAGGCACTTTAAGTGTGCCAGGAAGTGAAAAAGGTGCGGTTCACTGTTATAGAGAATTTTAACGATCGCTGTTCTTATTTCATAAACCTTGATTTCTGTAATTTCAAAAAATTTAAAATAGAATAATAATATGTATGTGTCTGTATATATATATACTGAAGCACATTAAAAACGCACCACTATTATATATACTGATACCGAGAAGCTGGAAAAAAAAGTGTGGGAATGGATTTTCCCCGTGTTTGTCATGAGGTAGAGAGCGAAAGGCTGCTGGAATGGAAAGTGCATGATTCAACCCACGGGTTTGTGTACAGACTACATGAAAACAATGAAAGTTACACGTGCAACACGATTCCCAACAGCTATGACCCTGAAAATGTGTACGCGTTGTGGCAGTATACTCGGTATAAAAACACCCAATACATGTGCTTGAAATGCCACGGCTATCTGAAAACGACCGCCAACGAGCCATTGGTATGTTGGAGACCGGAATGAGCTCGCGGGTCATTGCCAGAAGGATGAATTGCCACCACAGCACTATTGTACGTCTCAATGAACGTTACGGAACCACTGGCAGTGCCCGGGTTAGACTTCGGAGTGGCCAAACACGAGTTACTACCCCTGCGCAAGATCGTCATATTGTGCTGAGTCACCTAAGGAATCGTTCTCTCCCGGCAAGTCAAACAGCAAGAACAATAGTGGGTAGACGTGGGCAAGTCTCTCGAATGACAGTCATACGACGACTCAGAGATACAGGCCTTACTGCAAGACGACCTTATGTTGCGCCAAACTTGACTCACAGACATCGTCAGCAGCGCCTGCAATGGGCAGAGCAACATGTCAGATGGACTAGACTGCAGTGGAATGCTGTCCTATTCACAGACGAGAGCAGATTCAACATATCCTTTGCTGATGGACGTATGCGGATTTGGCGACGGTGTGAAGAACGCTTTGCAGATTGCTGTGTTCGTCAGCACAACCGATTTGGAGGTGGCAGTATTCACATTTGGGGAGGATTCAATTTTCACCATCGCTTGCCTCTTCACGTCTTCCGTGGAAATGTTAGTGCTGTGACATATCGAGATGAGGTTCTGGATGCATTGGTTGCTCCCGCGTTCACAAATTATCCAGACTTGCAGCTTCTCCAGCAGGATAACGCACGTGCGCACACCGAATGCATTACGCAGCAATATCTACAGCAGCAAAACATTGTGACGATTAATTGGCCTGCCCTATCACCAGACATGTCCCCTACAGAACATCTGTGGGACGAGCTTGGACGCAGAGTCTACAGGCAAGGTTCTCCAGCTAATCTGCAACAGCTCGAAGCTGCTCTTATACGTGAATGGAACTTGATTCCCCGGAATTTCCTTCAGAGACTTGTGCGTTCCATGCGGAGCCGCTGCCAAGCTTGTTTGCAAGCACACGGTGGACATACCAGATACTGAGGATAGTGTGAATGAATTTTTTTATTGGTTGCATTTTTGGTTTTCTCCCTTGCCTGCACAGAATGCAATGAATTTCATAACAATCAAATGTACAAATTAATGACCAGCATGCATTCATAGGAAAATGAATAAAGATTCAAAATATGTAAACTTGTAAACACTTATATTTACATTTAACACTCTGTTCCTGGATTATACAGGTGGTGCGTTTTTAATGTGCTTCAGTATATATATATATATTGGCACACAGATAAATAAAAACTTGACAAGCAGACAAAGTGATAAGGGTGGAATTAGGATGCCGTCAAATTACCACCTCTATCGACACCAGGTATTACAATGCAAGATGTGGGTGTCTTATCTGGTTTAGATTGTTGCTGTGTGTGTGTTGCAGTAGAACAGTTCAGGGTACACCACAGGCAACATGACGTGTAGAGTCATAGAAATGGTAACTTCGCTTTAGGTTTATACCATTTATTGCACGCCACAAAACAGTCATGATACTTATGTTATCATCGGCATAGTACAACGAATGCAGCATTCAAACTCATGTTAACTGACAGTCATGTAGAAGTCAATACTCAATAGTTGTATGGAAAACAAATATCATAGCGAAGCTTGATAAATAATACATATAACTTCTGCAACCGTGGTCAGCTGCAGATCCTTAATGTTCATAGACAATAATAATTATTCCTTCCTGATGCTAGCAGATCAGATGTATACAATACGTCCGTTTACTGTCTGCACGTGAGTAGCATACATGGATTACAGGTCAGCTCGACCTTTATAACCTTCCTAAGTCTAACCATCTGACTTGGACGTGATCTCTGATATAACGAATCCTGGAAAACAGACAATAGTCTTGTTGGTCTAGAGCGACCCATAGATATATAACTAGTTCAGGTATAAAGATACCGGTGACTTAATCCTAGTCAAAGTACCTCCCATTTTGAATCACACAGGCGAGCAAAAAGGCGACAAAATGACGAACCTCTAGATGATAGCCTAAAGTTCGATACAAGAGGAATTACCTTATTTCGGAAAATCAACCATGAACATATGCCTCCAGGCAGGCTTGAATAATACGGGGAAATAATCTAGTTAGCTAACTAACTCACAAAGACAATGTATTTCCCTCAGAGAATCACAAGACGCAGTCGCGTCCGCTCGCTAATCAGTCCATTTCTCAACTGCCCGACCTGGGCGGAACAACAAAACGACAACCCAGTCGAGACATGCGCAGAGTGACAATCTCTGAGTCGCTGTTCACAATAAGACGATTCTAAGAACATTCGAGATAAAAGTCTTACACAGTCGCGCCTTTTATGGACATGAACAGAAGCGTTAAGAAAGGTTTCAAACATCTACAACAGTTGACTGATACTACCAAATAAGGAGATATGGTCACGCTTCGTTCAAGACATTATAGACCGAACGTGTCTCTATACAAGAGGAGGTAAACTCATAAAAAATAGCAGTATCGATATTTCGGGTTCTGTCCCTTTGACCATAAAATATATATAACATGCATTTCAGTCAAATAATGATCATACATACGAAAAACGATCATACAAAGACTTTGGAAAAAAGTAATTATTTGTGCGTAACACAAAGGTATATAGGAAAGAGTGGCAAAACAGACAAACAAGATACGCGAGACAGATTGACAAACACAAGTAACGGAAACAATTAAGTTCAAAGAAAAAAAGAAAGATGAAAAGACAAATGGAATGAAGTCAATTCTGCGCTTCTAAATATAGGATATGTATATTTTTGTTTCGATTCTTCAACTTCCGTATCACGTTAGTCCTATTGTATAGCTCTATTGTATAGCTCTATAGTATAGCTCTATTGTATAGCTCTATAGTATAGCTCTATTGTATAGCTCTATTGTATAGCTCTATTGTATAGCTCTATTGTATAGCTCTATTGAATAGCTCTATTGAATAGCTCTATTGTATTGTAAACATGGAGAACAACAAAAAACAACGGAAGTTCAATCAACACCCTTTAGCTACCCAAGGAGCACAGGCCTTCAACAAACACATGCCAAGTCTTCCTGTCACGTGCCAAGTCTTCCTGTCACGTGCCATTAGCTCAAGTTCTGTCCATATCTTCCTCATCATTTTTACTTCTGTCTCCAGTTCTCGTCCCCATGTGTGTTTTGGTCCACCTCTGCCACTTTTACCTTGCGGATTCCAAAGCAATACTGCATTGTAATTCTATCAACAGGTTTCCTCAGTGTGTCCTATCCATCTGCGGCATCTTCTTCTCATCTCTTGTTCCGCTGGCACTTGTCTGGTTCTTGTCATCAGTTCCACATCAATGACATTATTTCGATCCTTCTATTCAACGCAAGAATTCATCTGTAGCTTTTGATTGTTGTTTTTGATGTCTTCTATGTCTCAAACTAGGACTGATGTGACATTTGAGTTGAAGATTCTTATTTTTGAGTTGGACTTTGGTTCTCTTCATCTCCATATGTGTCTCAAAGCCACAGAAGTTACAGATTTTTTCAATAAGCGCGGATTTAAAATGGTACGACAAGATCCACTAATGTAGAACTAATGACAAGATCACTAATGTGGAACCGATGACAAGATCACTAATGTGGAACTGATGACAAGATCACTAATGTGGAACTGATGACAAGAACTAAACAAGTGTCAAGAATAGACGGATTGACGTGGTATGACCAAAATCACTAATGTGGAACTGATGACAAGATCACTAATGTGGAACTGATGACAAGATCACTAAGGTGGAACTAATGACAAGGTCAATAATGTGGGACTGATGACAAGAACTAAACAAATGTCTGCGGAACTAGAAGTGAGAGGAAGATGTGAGGATAATAGAATACACGTTTAAGAAACTTGTAATGCATAAGCATTACAAATAGGGTCACCAGAAGCTTTGATTTAAAAAATTTAATGGACGAAGTTTATTTCAAATTAGGTATAAAAGATTAGAACACTGTCTTAAAAAAAAAAAACAGTATCTATAATTTCTTATTCCCCCCACCCCCAACATTTTGCCACAAAACGTGTTACAACACAACTAATCTTAAGTCTAGGCGGCCCCACCAGAATGGCCCAAATCGGGCCCCGAAATTATTAAGGATGACCCTTAACACGGTACTAGGTATAGTCAGGTAAAACCTCGTCGTTTATTGCAAATTAGAAATAGTTTTAATATTAATTAAACATGAATTAATGACACTTTCTATATACAGCACAAACCAACGCTTAGATGTGCAAGATGAATTGAAAAGAAATTTTCCAGTTTTGCCAGTGGTCGGCAAGATTGAGAAACAGAATGTCATGTGTGCAGAGTTTCGTCTGTGGTCGGCAAGATTGAGAAACAGAATGTCATGTGTGCAGAGTTTCGCCAGTGGTCGGCAAGATTAAGAAACAGAATGTCATGTGTGCAGAGACGTAACAGAATAAAGTTGCTGCTAGAGAAGGCCCTTTTGATTTTCATTTTGTGAAACATCATAGTAGTTTCAAATTAGTGCACAGTACTTCAAAAGGATTTCCGTGATTCAGAAGTTGCCAACAAATGTTCACGCGCCAGCACCAAATCTCTCCATTGATAAACTTTGTGATGGAGTGGAAGAAAACGGTACTGCTCCTTATGGAATTCACTCTCATGTGAACAAACGAAGACTTGAATGGAACCAAGCCAGGAGGAAGACAGCCAGTATGATAGTTTGGCGCTCTCTCTTCCAAACTTCTACACCTCACAGGTAGAAGAGGAACGACTAAGTAAGTAAATGAACAAACATGGCTCAGGGAAAATATTTTAAATAATAATTCAGTATTTTCACTTGAAAGTTGGTGGTTTATCATACAAATTAATTAAGGTGCGGAATACACGAAATAAGGCAGCAAAAACAATTTCAAAATATCTGGAACACTTGATTAAAATATGACTTCCTCAGAGACATGTGCTGCATTTACTTGGAATAATTGTAACAAAATGTTATGTAGAAGTGGGCGTAATGCCGAGGTTGACGATGTGTTTCTATGTGTATTTAAAAAGTATTGTAGCTTTGTTAAAGAAGATATCATCAGAATTATATCAATATCATCTATTCAACAAGCTAAAGATAGGAACTACCGATCACTGTAACTGTGGCACTGATTAAATGACTGCTGAACATCTGCTTCAAAGTTGCCCAACATACGCGGAACAGAGAAAGCGCATAAGGCCAACACCAGTACCACTCGTGGAAAAGCTCTACAGAGATGCAAATAACATCAAACTGACTACTGCTTTCTTTGAAAACATTCAAGTGGACGTCTGAGAGTGTACGAAGAAGAAGAAGATATCAATAAATATATAATCAAGGTCAATTGATGAACTTATTGTTTGATATGTAAGAAATAAGTTTAACTATAACTGAAATCAACATGTCCTACTTTTTGTCCTACTTTTTCATTTTACAGTCCTCCCTTTCCCTCCTTTTCATGACTAAAAATTGAACATTGTCCTTCTTTTTGCGTTGAACGATATGGTAACTCTAATTAAAAAGCAGTTCACGGTCTCGAATTCCCAGGGTCAGAGGGATGGAGGGAAATCCCCAAAATACTTGGAGAAGAGGAAACGGAAATGAGGTGGAAAAGGAAGTTATGGGAAACCCTGAAACTGATAGCACGGGTCAGCGTGACCAGGCGATGAGTTCTTTGAAGGTCTTTGCTCATTGTAGAGCTAACTAGCACTAATGCTGACGACGTAATAATTTAATGTTACATACATATTGATCAATAAGTCCCACGTTATTTCGTTCCTTACAAGATACAGGAAAATCCCACGTTGCGTGGTTAATTCTTTCTGAGGGGGATACCATAAATCTGTTTTAACATCTGTGTATCCAGTTCCTGCACAGGTTTCTCTTAATTAATCTAGTCTATCCAGTTTTTGTGTGCTAACTCCACGCGGTAAAGCTTCAAAATTAAAAGCGGGTAAAATGACGTAAGCTGGCCAGTTGATGGCATTGGCAGCCGCCACTTGTTCTAGGATCTCCTGTGTGGGAGATGTGGAGAGAGACCGGTGGACACATGGTGAGGAGCTAATATTGAGAAATCGAGAAAAACACGAAAGTGGGATGGCGAGTGGAGTTCTCTGCTAATATGAGAAGACAGGAAGAATTTGACAATTTGTTTCCGCTCAAGCATGTCATTAAATGAAACTAACATGAAGTTGGGTTATAGGGCTGGCAACATCACCTTGTAAAATAAACTTGCTACAGAAACAACACAGTGCGAAGTATGTTAGTCATAATTAGCGTTACAAGTTTATGGTTAACTCAGGATTTCGTCAGTACTATCTGTCCATCATGATCATCTTCATTGCCGTCATGATCATCATCAACGCCCTAAGAAGCATAGGGTTTCAACAAAATTCATTCGAGTGCCCTCCCTGTCTTGTGCCATCAGTTCCGGGGGTCATTCGATGTTACTGTCTCCCGTTCATGTCGGCATTTCCAGTTCCCGATTCTATTGTTTTTCGGTTTTCCCATCAGTCCTCCGCTACCCTAAGGATTCCAGAATAATGGATGCCTTGTAATGCTATCAGCACGTTTTCCTCACCGTATGGTCCTTTCCATCGCCAGTGCATTCATTTCATATCTTTGTCCACCGACCCCCCCGACGATGTCCAGTTCTTGTCATCAGGTCAACATTGGTGACCTTGTCAGATCACTTCAGTGCTTTTATTCTACACAAGCACCCGTTTATGAAAGTCTGTGACTGTCTGATATCCAGCTGCTCTTTCTTTGACTGAATGTATCAGAGTAACACCATTATCTTGTTTTTAACGCGCATCAATCAACTTTGCACACGGGACCTCCTATTTTTTTTCCGCCCTTAGCCGAGAAGGCCTGGCATCCGACCTCACTACCCAGGAGACCTCACTAACCAGAGATCTCACTACTACCAGGAGATCTCACTACCCAGGAGACCAAAGGGGGAAGTATGACATCATTAGGGGACCACTGGTTCTGAAAAAAAAAAATGTCCATAAATTATATTCCTTTACTGAGAATCGAACCCGGTGTACCTCTAGAATTCGAGGCGGACGCCATACATCTTAGCTTCCTCCGACCCTATTATTGCGACAGACTTTCACATATTTGGGGGTTGTTTAGAACAGAAGGATTGAGATGGTAAGACAAGATCACCAATGTAGAATGATGACACGAACCAGACAAGTGCCCAGTGGAACAAGATGAGATTACGCTGATGATAGATAAGACACCAACTGCTTGTAGTAATACAGGCAGTCCTTTGTTCTGGAAACCCCGACATAAAGGGAGAGGTAGAGGAAGACAGAAGAACACATGGAGAAGAGAATTGGAGACAAAGCAATGAGGAAGAAATGGAAAGATCTTGTGCTGATGGCACGTGACAGGATTTGGCAAAAGTTTGTTGAAAGTCCTATGCTCCGTAGGTGAGAGCTGAAGGGTGATGACCGAATCAAATTACTTTCTATTCATCTTCCTACGCCTTTGCCCCTGACGAAAACTCGGTGTGATACTTAACGTTGGCCGGATCTCCCTTTGTCTTAGTACGACTTAAACTACTTATTTCATTACACTGACGATTTTATCTGAAACAATTGCAGTGTTTGCTTTATGCCAACAAACAATCTTTTACTGGCGTGCGCATTAAGATTATCCTGTCTTCTTCAAGAGGAATATGTACTCCCGAAACAAACGCGCCATGACGTCTGGTAACTATGTGTGCAAGAAATATCATTTGACGCGGCATTAATGTCCTATGGTCGCGTCACGTCTAGAATGTTGCTTTATATCAGTGGTAGGGAAACCCAGCAGTTGTGAGAGTCTACTTTAGAAACACTGAGCTTATATAAAGACTTACATGGTAAAATAGTGTAAATATTTTTATGTTATATGGTATTCGAAATTTAAATACGTCAGAATATATATATATAACATTTTTCTGTGAGGGATGACCTACTTACTGCTGTTCCATCGGCAGAGCGATTGAAAATTCTACACTAAATAATACTTTCAATGAATGTTCACTCCACTTCAAATACAAGATTGCCTTTCTAATCCAGTTCACGAATATAGCGAATGGCGCAATGTTTCATAGCTGGCTAGTGGGTTTTCACTATAATGACCGAAATTTACTTTTAATCCTGAGGTTTAAATCACTTTAAATGCCCACCGGGAGTGTGCTTGTCAGGAGATTTCCCTAGCTTCCATCGTGGTTGGTAGCATAGTGGTTAGTGCACTGGCTTCCTAGCGCAGTGGACTATGGTTCGATCCCCAGATGAGGCGGGAATTTTTTAGGCCACAAACGGCTCCTGGGTCGACCCAGCCCCAAATGGGTACCAGAGCAACTCTGGGAAGGTTAAGGCGGCCGGCTGGATGCCGACCACATCACCAATAGTGTGCCGACGGTCAAGAAAATATGGCCTAACACCATATTCCCAATATGCCTCAATGGGCGTGTAACGGGATCCTTTACCTTTACCTTTTCCAATTCCGTCACCAGTAAATCGCTCAAATTTTCCCTTGCGATATCTCCCGGTAGAATCTTGTTTTTTATCTTTTAGCTTTGTTTCAAAGCTGTACTTCTTCACTTTGAAGAAAAACTCTCGACTGTTGAGTTATTCTAAACTCACCAAATTATTTTTATCTCTTTTTGGTGCCCCCAAACTTCACAATTCTTTAAAAAATATTTTGTTTATGAACTTTGTGTCCAAAATACTCAGTTCTTCAGGAAGCATCATCTCACAAATTTCAGGTCGTCTGGGATCATAATGCCACGACAATATTATGCAA